>JAYRBW010069850.1:0-27000 GCA_036023295.1 Invenusta paracnida | reverse complement strand
TCGATATCGACTCAAGAAGTCTTTTTCTTCGATATCTACTCATGAAGTCTTTTTCTTCGATATCTACTCATGAAGTCTTTTTCTTCGAGATGCACTCAAGAAGTCTTTTTCTTCAATATCTACTCATGAAGTCTTTTTCTTCGATATCTACTCAAGAAGTCTTTTTCTTCGAGATGTACTCATGAAGTCTTTTTCTTCGAGATGTACTCATGAAGTCTTTTTCTTCGATATATATACATATACTCATGAAGTCTTTTTCCTCGATATGTACTCATGAAGTCTTTTTAGAGAGGGTAAAGCCGCAAGATAACGGTGATGTGAAGTAAGAGTTATCCTTTTCACAAACTGCTCTAATATATACCTACTAAAGAGTACCATCTACCTAAGCAACTGGTTTTCGGGTGCTAGTGACCCGCCTTTGATCCATTTCCTTTCAGTAGATACAAATTATCCACTAAGTTTAACTAGATTTTGAACTATACCTGCATGCCAGTTGTTGGACTTGGAATTGTTAGACTATATAATTAACAACCTGGTAACCACATAATAATTTTGTAACTGAAAACTGCTAAACAAATTTTTAAGTAAGTACTTATAATAGTGATAAAAATTGGTACTCGTTAAAATTATTACCTAAAAATGTTCATTTTCGAATTATACTATATTACATATCATATTGAGTAAGAATGGATAGTTGTCACTAGAAATTTTATTGAAAGTTTGGCATTTTATTCATTATTTTACACTTGAATTTTTTTAGTTATTATAAGAGTTGCGCAACTCATATTTAAGTTTCTCTATATTTGCCCGACACGTTTTGCAACTTATTAGTAGTAGGTACCTATGTATACTCGTACCGAAATATGCATAAAAAATTCAACAGCTGTATTGTCAATATTTCGAGTTTACTTTGCATATTCCTGTAGACACTCATTTCATTAATTTTCCTGGAAGTAGAGTTAGAATTTAGCTCAACAGAGCCCGAAAAGTGTTTATGCTTACAAAACGACGATTCAAGTAAACATACTTTGTAGTTCGGACATAATCTTTTGTCTCTGCTTGATTAAAAAAAGATAACGATTTCAATGAAGTTGTCTTGATACAAATCAGAGCCATTATAAGAAACTACTTATAAACAAGTTATTTATCCGATTTTTTAGCCAGGTAATTTTTAAGACGAAATAAATAATAAAATAAATGTAGAACAATCATGCACTGTTAGTAGGAGTATATATACTAACTTCTTGGGCTTTTATAATTGAGAAATTTAGCCATGTATTTTAAGTGCATAAAATCGGTTTTGTTCAAAAACTGAAAAGTAGTTTCTAATGAACTATATGATATTATTAGTGATCGTTTTACTGAAAAATCTATATGCTATAATTCTCTGCTGTTTAGGTAAACTATTCTATTTACAAAAGATTTGTTTGTGATCTATCTTTGATTAGACAGTTTTGATAAGCAAGAACGAATTATCTTAAAAATCTCGATATAGGAAGTTTGTTTACTGTATTGTACATTAGTTTATAAATGTATGAAAACATATCGAAAAAGAAAAGAAAACAAGATATATAGTCC
The DNA here is from genome assembly GCA_036023295.1 of Invenusta paracnida. NCBI lineage: Eukaryota > Metazoa > Platyhelminthes > Proseriata > Coelogynoporidae > Invenusta > Invenusta paracnida. Next base: position 25,422 of record JAYRBW010069850.1, on the reverse strand, counting down.
ATTAAAAATTAGTTATATTATGTACTTACAACTTGTCTTGAGGATTTAAAAATCAAATGAAAAACTCTGTTGAAGCACACCAGACACACATGCAGACAGGAACAAACATTGTACACGGAAATATAAACCGACCAGCCACAAAATAACATATACAGAGAAGCCTCCCAAAGACAAACAAATGGAGGTTGTAGGATTATAGTGAATGCAAATGGACAAATACCGCGATGACTCGAGTTACGAAGTAGATACCTACAAGTGATCAAAATGAGACCCATTAATAATGACCGCCTTGGGGACAAAAGGGGGAAATGATTTTACAAATAAGACAGCATCAAAATACACAATAAATAAATAAATAGCTCAAGTATACATACAGCATACTGGCAGATGAATGATAAATAGTCGAACAATATGTCAATTACATAAGTAACATGCATGGCTGAAACGCTTTTATGTAAATAAAAAATGAAAAATCGAGAAGTAAAGAGTAGAAAGAAAAAAATGAAGACAATCACCGATTTGTTATTATTAGTTTTATTAAAAGGGAGAGCTTTGAGTACACAGTAACATGTAATAATTGTACCCCTTTCCGTTTTTCCCACCAAAAAAAATACGGGCAAGTCAGCGTTATTTTAGCAAAGTAAACCACAATAGTATCCAATTGTTAGTAGATATCTACAACAAATACAAGAACAAAGAATGAGAGCAAGACCAGGTAACGTGACTAGAGAGGAAAGCGAACGCAGAATGCAGTGTTAGAAAATGACGGTGCGATGTGACGTGATGGGAGGCTCTGGCTAAAGGTCTGGTCTAGATTGCAGATGCTTAGGACTGCTTGGCGTTGTTGGCGAGTAGAGTGAGTGTGCGGTCGTAAGCTAGGTGAGCATAGTTGGCAAACTGTTGGTAAATGTAGTGCGCCTGCTTCTGCACTGCAGCCCAATCGAAGCTGAGGAGGAAAAGGAGATAAAAATAAATAAATATATTCGAAACATAGTAAATTAAACTCTATCCGTTTCATTCATATCGCATAATGTAGTTTAATTTTCTTTAACAATACGAGATCGGATTGTATGTATGCTTACTATATTTTATGATATTTTATTTGCCATCGGTGGCTTCTTTCTACTACAATAAGTTTTGCTTAAGAAAATATAACAATATTAACACATTGAAAACTTTTGAATCTGTGAAGACTGAAATACATTAAAGTAACTTAGCTTGAAGATAAATGACATAAAGCTCACCTGGCAACCCATTGAATCGCAACCTGCGACCAGCGAATAACAAAATCCATCACAATGCCACAGTAGTAGGCCAACCAGTCAACAACCAAGGGCCAGACTCTCTCCACCTCACGCTTTGTCCAATCCAGACGCGGAGCTAACCACCGCCAAACAGCCTCTGTGTAGGGTTGGGCCGCAAGGCGGGCTCGACTAATCAAAGCCATCGCTTCGGCTAGAAGAGGTCTGGCACGGTCCCAGACGCTAACAAGGAGTGGGTGGGCGCGGGCTGCCCAGACTTCAAGAGTGGGTAGGGCGCCCGTTCTCTGCAGGATACGGTAGGTGTGAGTCCGTGGCCAAACAGACGAGGCGAGGTAGAGGTCGATAGAAACGAGAGCGGTCGTTGTGAGTAGGAGATAGAGCAGAAAAGAGAGGAGACTGGACACCATGGACCGACTTTGGGAGGCCAGAGAGGGCCGACTTGAGAGCAGGATCTGATGAGAGAATAGTCCAGTATTCGATCAAACTCATGCAAATTGCAACAGACTCAAACTCAACGGATTTGATTTCCTATATTTTCTGAATGGCCAATTATATTAGTCATTATGGCAAAATATTCACCACATATTTTAATACAGATACACATAGTCAGATATTAAGCTCAAGTTCATTTTAAGCTAAGTTTTTTTAATCACATTTTCACTTCTGAATGCAACTGCTCTACCAACTGAGCCATCTCATCCCATACTGTTGATATATATATACACTTACATTATTTAGAATATTATGTAAAATTAACAACAACTAAGTGAAATGAATAAATCTTAAATTTTGAGATGTTAAGAATAAACAATTTCCTAGAATATATAAAATGACGGTGACAAGCATTATTATTATTTTGAAATGACAATGGTAAGTGAGCAAAGAGTAAGTCAGAAATTGTTAGACTTTAACTATAAAAATATGAACAATAATTGGCTATTAATAATTTTTATAAAATAACATATAAATAAATTATAGTAGTACTATAATTTATAAATTCGACATATTTTGTTAGATCAATTGAATCAATATTTAAAAACTAAATCTAATCTGAATCGTTAGTGGTTGTAAATTTCGACGTCATTAGTTTGAATATACAAATATTTTCATCATTAATACATACTTGATAGCTTTGTTTCAACTTTGACCAGTAAAAATACAAGAGAAAACATATCAATAGTTGTAGGTTCCATTTTTACAAATTAAAAAAGGTTCGTATTTCAATCTAATTAATATACAAGGTGTACGTACAGTCATTATTTCGATAGTCAGCTCATCTGAATTATTGTTCTCGGGACATGCTTTAGGACAGTAGTGCTCACTACACAGGTAAGAGTATTTATTTAGTTTCTTTAATTTTTTAAACCCTCGAAGCCCGCATGCAGATATCCAGTTCTTTGACTCAAGACATTTTTCGCATTTGTTGACATCATGATTTCTAGACGCTTTTAAATCTCGCAATTGTGAAAAGAAAGTTTTACATGGTTCGGGAAAAGCATAAAACGAGAGATAATAATTAAATTTAGAATTATTCCGACAATTGTAAAATTTACATTTCTTTATTGGCATGCTATTTGATATGATTTAGGTATATTGCATATATGTACATATTATATAGTAAGCTGTTCTAAAATTGACTATTTTATATTTTAAAAATCTGAAATGCACAGTTAAATAAATCATTAAGTTACATTACAAGTCAATAATTGATTTTTAACCAACGCAACTGAAATTTTAATAAATAGTAAAATCGTTTTATTCAAATAAATTAATATACATAGTTCAAATTTAGATATTTATTAGACGATGCCGTAGCATGAGCGATTAGCTTGAGAGATACTAGCAGCTCTAGTCAGTAATGCTAAGGAGAATTATTCTCCTAATTTTCAGAAAAAAAGATTGTAACAATTACATCTTGGTGCCCTTTTTATATTAATTGCTTCAAACTAAATTACATATTATCAATACCATTATAACTTTTTTCTTCGTTTCTTGGCTTCTTTTATGCGACACTGTCGTTTTTGTTTTGATTTAATGAATTAGGCTCTTTACCGCATAATTTGTAACGAGCATCTAAATCGCCTAAGGCTAAACCCTAATAAACTTTTACAAAAATCTGAATCGATAGAAGTCAAAGATATTACAAAAATATTGAATTTAGAAAGTATTGATAGATTATACTAAAAAATAGTTATATTCGTAAACATATTAGAGTATTCTTTTTATTTTAATGACTAACACAAGGGCACATTAACATTGATTTTATAGCCATAGGGTTATTTCGTAAATGTCATAATTCTATATTTTTACGAAATTGGCTAAATTTTCTAATTTTGTTGATGAATATAATTTTAATTGAGATATAACTATAAGTGTTTTCCTGCATCATTCAAACTTCATAAAACTTAGTCATTTATATCATCAATACTAACTATAAATTATTGAAATTGTATAAAATTGTTAACAAAAAAATTGTCTCTATACGTATTATATACATATAAAATTTAAATTATTATCGATTACATTATTAATATGTACTATTAGTATAAAATATATGCTAAAAATAGCGGCTTCATCTTTGAGAAGAAGAATTATAGAGGATACATATAAAATTTCGCAAACTATTTGAAAATATTGTAAAGTAGCTTCAGTCAGTGATATAAAAATAAGTCCATCTTCTTTGCTCCATGGAATTATCACATTGTATAAATATAATGAGATTTTCCAATACATATTATTAATATTTATATTCGTACTATAATATGGAATACATTCATTAACAAACCTTTCTATTGAAATAAAAAATTGTAAATATATATATAGTGTTTTATGATTTATATAAATATATAAATGCTTTGTGATTACTTTTATTTGTTTATGTTAAAATTTAGTGATTTTTAGTCTACTATATATTATTATAATTTCTGAATCAGTTTCTACTCCAAATGCAATACCAATTATAGCCCTGTTGACAACATCAAGTATCTCATGGTCACGTTGTCATGTAAACCGTTTTTAATTACATATTTAAAATACATTTTGAATGTCTGTTACATATATTATATAGACACATTTTCTTCTTTATTTATCAATGATGTAGTGTCTTTTTTATTCCCCTCATTCCTTATAATTATGCAACTTACTCATACACTTGTGTTAGGCAATTACAACTGATGTCGACTCATGGCTTTACTTACACTTTATATTACAGTGCTCGATAGAGCTCGGATTATCCTAATAATACCTGTTGTGTCAACCGAGTTCTTCTCTCTTATATCATTATTTCATACAAGTAAAATACAACAATTTATTTACCCTCAACTATGTTATTTAGACTCTTAAATGCAATTATATGCGATTAGGACTATGTGTATATCGTGTATAACATATCGATTAACCACGAATCATTATACTACTTTTTATTAAATATAACTTTCCTATTTTTCAATTATCAAACGAAGAAAGTGGCAAGTAACTGGCAAGAAAGTGGCAGTGTATAAATATTTTAATTGAAAAAATTGAAGAAAATTTAAATTGACATAAATCATTTATGTTTGTTATAAAATAAATTGATAAATGTACATCATTTCCCTATATGATTTTTATTGGATATTAATAGAAACTATTTTCAGTAGTGTAGCGGTATTTCAATTTATTATCAATTTGTACAGTTTACAATCAATTTATAAGCCGTTTTACACATATCTGCTATAACATGAAATATATATTTATATAGGTATTACTTTTAACTTGCGTTGAAATTGACTAAAAAATATTTTAAACATTTACTGAGTAATAAATAGATAAAACTTATTATTTAATCGGGATCACATGGTTTTATCATGTATGTTAATTAGTTATGTTTTGGATTCGGTTATTTAATGAAAAATTGTGAATATAACGCTATGTATAATTAGATATTTTATAATATTATGCTTTAGCTTATACATTTAGATAAAACTGTAAATCGATGGAAAACTAAATTTTAAGAAAAAAATTTAATTTATTGCATTAATAAATTCTGTTACATTTGCACTTTTTAAACTGATAATTAATTCTTGTATAATTATGGATAATAGAAGTACATCAACATAAAAATGTCAAAATCATATAGGTACATAATATATACAGTATATTCCTTCATTTTGATATAATAGAAGTAGGTATAATTTTTAATACTGTCACATATTTTACATGGTACGTTACAGTAATAAATTATATGCTATTATATGCGAAAGGACCTATGCTTACGTTAATTATATAAAATATATATGATACAGAATTTAATTTCAAATATATTTATTTGTTATAATAAAGCAAATATAAATCAAAATTAGGATGAGAAAGGGGTTATACCCCTCATTCTATTAGTAAAACGCCTATAAATAAGCCCAGATATTATCTTTCATTTAATCCCTAAATTTAAATATTGAGTATTAAAAAAATAATCATATTTTGATCAAGATTTTTCATTCGAATTTTGTCCTTAAATACCTTTATTACACAAACACCATTAATTTACAAATATGTTAAGGCAATAGACAACATTAATTGAAAATAATACATTTCAGCGTTATATACCGTGAAGAAATCGAGGTATGAAATATTTTAAGAAAATATATAAATATCATCAACATCAGTATATTTAATCTTGGCAGTAAAATTCCTTTTTTATGTTTTACAGCAACAACCGCGATTTAGCGTCTTTTAAAGGACAAAGAGTGTAGTTTCTTATCTACGTTGTATGTAAGAAAGGTGTTCGACTTTATTTATCGGAACGAGGCGTTGTTCAGTAAAATACCAGTCTATATATACATACTATAACATGATTTGATGCATGTGGATACCAAAATTATATAACTTTTATTGTACCAATTTATATCATCTTTTATGTCTGTACCTGTCATTTTAAAATTGGAAAATAGGTACATCTTCACCGAATATTATATCAAATTAAAATTTAATAAAACAACAATTTATTAACGTATAGTAATAGTAACGCTGAGTCAATTTGTTTTTAAATCGCAAGTGGATAAAAACACGTTTCTTTTAATAAAAGAGTACATTACGCTAGATCGATAAAATTACTAATTCTAATAATAACGTTAAATTAATTAGGTCACTACCTAATTTAAGCGAGTTAAATATATAATATAGTAGCTTCTAAATAATTCAATAATCAAAGGATTGAGTAAGGAATGTCGTGACTTCATAAAATTTAAAAACTGAAAAGTATGTTTCTATTTACATCATATTTATATTGAAGTATAATATTTATATACTATTTATAAAGCATATTTATACGTAGTAGTAATTCATAATAATCAGGTTTGAGTGAATTTTTTTTTCAACTTATCTGAACAATCTGCAGCGCAGTAAGCGTAGCTATATTAACCCTCCTGCGGAATAACTGAAACTTATGACGACCAAGTAAATATCACGATTACAAACTAGATAAACCTATTATTTGAAATATTTTGTAAAAATACAAATATTTCAAATTTGTTTAATCGACAATGTCAATTTATTTAAACCCTTCATTAGAGGCTTTGACTTGGTACTCCTCAAAACGATAATAAATTTGTTAAACTAAAGTACATTTAGTTGAACATTTAGAAGTACATTTTGTAACTTTGTGCAAAAATGTATTTCCTGCATGGATTCTTTAAATAAAATTAATGAGAGCTACGTTAAAGGGCATAATAAAATAAAAATACAGGAACTCCCAAACTTTTTCCATAAGGAAAATAAAACTTTATTGTAAGCAGTCAGAATATAACAATGAAATTATGTATTTTAAATTACAAAGAGTAATTTTATCTCTGCTTCCAATTAATGTTGCATGAAAATATTAACATGAAAAATTAATAATATAAATCACCATTTACCACAAACCTATTTCTTACATAATTTTAGTAAATGAATCAGTACTACATATAAATATCCATGGAATTGTTATAATTAAATATAATTCCAAATTAATGATTTAAACGTAATATATGAAAGTAAAACAAATAGCTGTATTCTTACTTCGTAGTAAAATTTATTTTATCTATTTAATATTATAATATGTTTTACGCATTATACCAGTTGATTAAATACACCATTTTGTGTAAAATGAACTGAAAGAAAGGATCAAAGTAATAAATAGCAGTCGAAACAGACCACAAGAAAAGTAAATTGATCCATTTCGGAATTAGTTTCTACTTGCTTCATACTGCAACTTACAGATGCACAGTCAAATATTTTCTCTTCAATAGAACCGGGTTGCGCTCCTTCGTGTCGACTGGTGAAGGATTTGAGTGTTTCTACGAGCATTGGCCGATTGAAATTGCTTTTCAGGGTGTTCCACTGTCGTACCAAACACGACAGAAGAAGACTTGGTAGAAAAGAAGAGAATGACATAAGGGTAAAGTGACCACGTTTCTTGTGGATAGGTAGGTAGGCTTTATCCGATGTTAGCTTGATCGTTTTACTGGGTAACTTTATAATAAAATTTTCCTAACATGATGTCCGCAAGAATTTTTTTATAAAAAGGTCAAAATCAGGTAATATATTATTTATTTGGAAATATGTATAAAAATAACGCACCATATTCACATACAAATGTACATATTATTTTCAAATGAAACATGCTTTGTTTTATGCCAATAAAAAATACTATTTAAGTACTTTTATCTATTAATGAATCAAAACTTGTACTATCAAAGTGAATTAAAATAAGTATAACGAAACAAAATAATACATTATATATTTCCCTTTAAAAACTAGATTTCATATTAAAATTATTTCAATTCGTACGCTATATGGGGACTTCTAATACATAATTAAATAAAACTTGGAAAGCAAAATAAAACGTAAAAATGTCAATAATTTAAAATAATTAAACCATATTTGTTTAATAATTTATTTGTATTTTTAAGACTATTGAGGTTGTCTGAAAGACAATTAATTACATAATTTTAATAACGTTATCAGTTTAATGCATTTTAAATAATTAATCGGTGGAAGTTCTAACAACACATACATTATTACAAAATGAAATACATTATGTGTGAAACACTGTGAAAATAAAAACATATCCAAGTATTGAGTAAGTCATTGGTAGAAATTCACATTTAGTTAATCTAAAGGTATAGTACAGTAGTAACGGAAGCGAACAATTTCGTTTAAAAAATAGAGTAATAAAAAATGTAATAGTCAAAACTAGTGAACATACTGAGATTTTCTTTCATTTCCTGAGTGAAGTTGACTCCAAATGGCAAAACACTGTGGGCTCTTTAGTAAACAGTGAACTAGGCAAGACTGAAGCTGGAATGAATTATAAAATTTGGTTATAAGTACCATGCATAATATTTTAGCAACATATATGTATATATGAGATAAAATCAGTAATTACAATTAATGACCTATAAAACTTCGTTTATCGATTTCAATTATTCTACTCTTCATTTTGGAAGAGTTATTCAAAACAACATTATCTTGAAAAACGTTAACATATATGTAGCTGTAATTTATATCCTTCAACGTGCAGTATTTTAAGACCCAAATTCATAACTTATTAAATGTAAATGCCCAAATTTTACTATTGGTTAAACAATAGTCATCAAAACAAACTATACTACTGAAAAAATGTTACTACAACGTTAATTTTCTAGAATACTTCAAATAAATATTTTCCTATAAATCGTGCGACCTTGTGCGGTAATGGTTTCAAATTATGTGTTTTATTCTACTCAAATGTATCAGTGTAATCAATATTATCGTTTTACTTCCGTGTTGAGTTCAGCAGGCCCCTGTGGATCCAGTCGAAGAAACAGGGAGGGAAAGTAGTCTTTCAGATTGCGCTCAGACTGGTTTAGGAAAGCATTCTCCTGAAAGTGAGTTAAGAAATCAATGGAGATTAATTGTATTTGTTAACCAGGGTGGCCACTATTTTGGACAGAATAAAATTCGAGAAGCTAAATTAGGTCATTTCATAAATAATTTCTTAAGTATAATTATAAAAGTAATCACACAAAAATATATAAGGAACATAATAATGTAAAATCGATTAAATAGTGTCATTAAAAAATTCAGAATTTTTTGCATCGCTTTGCTGAGCGTAAATTTTTGGGAGCATTTAAAGAACTTTAGCGTCTGTTTTTGTAGAGCTTAATTTTCTCAGAATGTGTGATGTATCGCTTATCAGCTCCGCCAGTGTTTTAGATACAAAATAGATTATATTTTAAGTTAGTTTAAAAACAATAAGCTAATCAAGATATTTCATGCTCTAAACACCTTGGGATATATGTGAAAGTGTGGTTATTATTATTATTACCAATTAAATATTTAATGAAGAGTGATGAACTCTACTTCTTATTGGTGACTGCTGTCATCCCTTCAATATAATTTAGGTACCCTATTATGTTTCAATCTGCTTATGATAAATTTTGTAACCAATAAAAGTTTATACTAATTTTTACTCACACATTATTATTAAAATATTTACAAACAAACACAAACAATCTTATTAAAAACAATCAGAACAAAAAATTAGTATTGATATATATGTATATACATATATATTGTATTATATTTCTCAGTGATTTTAATGCTACGACATTTTCGGAGATTCGAAGACATTTTTTAAAGTTTTGAAGACAAAGGTTTAAATGTGTTTTTATAGAAATCCAAGAACATTCGAAGAGTATCTTGAATTTTGAGGGGTGGCCATCCAGGTTAACTGCCGCTAACCTAAATTCATTAACTCACAAGACCACAGATATTTACAAATAAAGATTATTATTAGTATTTATATCCATCCAGAGATCGAATTTTATTAGTGTTACAAAATTTCTACAATTTCGCCGCTATATAATCTATTTGCCGTAAACACTTATTGTCAATTTGTCAGGAGAGCCGAAAAAACACATCAGATCCAGTTTTTCAAACTTTGCAACGTGATACAGAGAATACTATAAAAAATATCCTATTGTATGGCATCATGTAAAAATATTTGCGATTATAATTATAGGTATACAATTGTTAGTTAAATGGATTTACGGCAAATATATCCAGCTGCATTGACGCTTACGGGAAATAGAACAAGATACGTCGGTTACGGCAAATAGGCACAGATGTAATTAGTTGTATACGACAATAGGACTATATTAGTTATATTGTATTGTTACTGTAAAAAGACCGCGTTTTATGCTGAGAACATCACAGATTCATATACAAAACAATAGAAAAACTAGCATTAAATTTCCAATATAAATTAGTAATAATACAAGAATTAATATTGACAGTAACGTGTATTTTACAATAATATTATTATAGCATAGAGTATAAATCATAGAAAAGTACTATTAATAATTTTGTATAATTCATATTTTAAAATATGAGCGAGATATAAGCTTTATGGTAAAATATACAAAGTAAAGAAGCAGTAGTATAGCATAATATAAATTCAACTTTAGATTTAGAATCTAACACTTTTAATGAGTAAAATCCAATGTTTAGAATATATTTAGTAAGTGTCATTGCAGACATCTATGCTGAAATAATTTATTTTTCTATAATTAAACGATGTATTATGTTTAATATACTTTAATATCCATAATTATGTTAGATTAAGCTATATAGTGGCATTAAACTAAACACATGCAATCAATAAGAGCGGTATCTTTATGTTTAATTTGAGTAATCTGAATCTGTTTCTTTTCCGTGTATACATTGACGATTAGTAAGTTAAAGTAAATAAAAATCGTAATATCAAGCAAAGAATGATCAATGTTATATTATTATTTAATAAATAATGAAATGTAACAGTAAAAGTTAATGTTTCTAAGTAATATAACTTTGCATAAAATCCCTTGTGATCCACATGCGTTATCACATTCTTGCACAGAGAAATGAGATTACACTACTTTCTGGCAGTAATCTTGACTTGCCGTGGATATCCACAGGAGAGTACGTACTAGTACATGTTTCTATTGAACTACACACGCAGGCATACAATACTTTATGAAAATTATCATAGGGATGGAATTTTTGGTAAAATATATCCCAGTTGCTTATTTTACCTGTAATACCTTCAATTTCTTCGAGTTTAGTTCTTCAAAATCGTCAGCTAATTTTCTGGAATCGCTAATGTTTATTGCGTCGACACACAGTTTCTGGTCAAAAATTTGATTTCGATCGATTAGAACAACTTTATATGGTTCCTTACAGAATAATCATGTATGAAGAAATATAGAGAGCACTTTCAATTAGAGCACCTTACTTGACTTCTCTCTCGCAACTTGCTGTCACCGGAGTTCTGCCCGTGACCTGTTTCAAAGTAATTTATAACATTTAGTTACATGCTAAATATAAATCCTTTTCGATTGAAGAAATTTAAGTTTTTTCTTTAAAATGTTCACTATAGAATTCTAAACTGAACTTAGCTCCATTTTCTTCAAAAATTTTGAACATTTTTCCTTATTTACTTTGAGCAACAAATATTGATTTGTTATCCTTTCGATATAATGCGTCTCAATCCATTGAAATCAGTCGATTTCGAATTGTTTGCAATTTTTTCTATATGACTCTTTTTTTTCTAGAAACCATCTTTTAAACTGGTATATCTAACTTAGGGGGTGGACATTATCAAAGAAGCGTCGAACAAAGTCAAAAGAAAAAAAACCAGCACACTCATTTTCTACATAGATTAAATATTATTTTGAATGTCAAGATTTAGAAATTTGATGCTTCTCATTTTCTTTTAACTTAAACTGTTTGAACCAATCTGACGATACTCTTGTCGGAATCATTTAGAGCATAAGTTCCAAAATTCTTTTAATGACCATCTCCTGCATTCGTTGCTTATTTTTCCACATTCGTTTCGAAGCCTTTACTGTAAGTTTTGTATGTCTTGTAACAAACCCAAAATGTTGCTAATGACATTCGCTGTCTGTTTAACCACCCTTTAGATACTGGCTGCAATTTTTAAGAAAAACTTTTTCAATTGCATTAACCCCCTCATTGTTCATAATTTTCAGGTGTTACCAGCGTAGGCTTTGCTGGAATAATCTTTCGCCTTTTTATACATTTTCATAAGATCTTTTGTAATATTGTCATAATTATTATCGATAGATTTTTCTATGGACATATTATCTGCAAAGTAATTGACATGGCTGTCTGATAGTGAAAGATTAGATTTATTCAAGTATATATAAAAAAAATTCAATTTATGCTATGAAAGTTGAATTTATTGTTAAGACCATAGATATTTGTTTTGTTTTATATACAAAATTTCATATATGTAATTAATAAAACAACTATAATGAAAATATAAAATTTTATATACAATAGATTGGCTATCTGAAAAATGACGTAACAATCGGAAGAAATAATGTTGTGGTCAAAAATAAAGATCATTTACAGATTTTTAATTACGATAAAAAGATTGGTAAAAAGAACTATAATGATATACTTTTAAATACAATTTTTCTATAATAATACGTAAAGGAGTTAGCATATACTTCATAAACGTAGATTGGATATCTAAAAAATGGCGTTGGAATTTAAAGAAATTAATTGATATGTATATATATATGTATATATTAATTCATTTCTATGGTTAAGACTTATATTAATTTATATCATCACATCACAAACGACACCCGGGAAATAGTAAATTTGTATTGGATTACCCTTGGTGATGGGAGTTGTTTATTTTGTTCTAGTTATAACTTATTTCTATAGTATATTAACATTATCGAAATTGTATTTTTACTTAGATCAATTTAAGAATTTGAAGAATTTTTCAGTCATACGTGACATAAATTAAACCACAAAAAAAGTTGGTGAAGTAAGTTCTAAAAATGTATACACCTCCACGACGTAGCAGGATTAACCTGCTAAAAGCTATCTTGTCATTTGCAACAAATAAAATGATTTTAAAATTCAGCGTCGGCCTATTTGCCGTAAAAGCCGTGATTTTTCGTTTACGGCAATTACAATCCACTCGATATTTTCCATATTTCCGTTTTTGAAAAAAAACTATTTTTGTTTTATAAGTTACATATTTAATTTTATACATAGCATATATGCACTACTAAAATCTGATTACAAAAATGTTTTACAAAAAGTTATTTTGGATAAAATGGCGTTTACGGGAAATAGATTTTGTAGCGGCAATATAATATTATTAGAACAGTGTTTACAAAATAATAATGATACCCTTAATAAATTATAAGATATATTGCCAATTTATGTTGGCACTGACAACATTGCCTTTTTTATGTTCATAGGAATAATATAAAAATTGCTATTTTAATGCTAAGACTGGAAGGTATATTATTTAATAATATTTTGCGCATACATACTGACCGAAAGATTCAAATATAGGTACTTCTACATACACAAATTGTCAAAGTTACCTTGAATTTGGGATATATTCTGCGGAGTCGTTGTACAAGAGTTTTAGGAATGTTGGTTGGCGCCGACTGGGAGAAAAGAAGGTCCATAAGGGGAAGAAAATCCCGATAGGACAAGGATTCACTGCCACCGCTAGATTTTGTAGGAGATCTAAAAATCAAAAGAATCAATTCGTTTCGAATGAGTTACAATATGATTATAATTGATATTATGATTAATAATTACTACAATTTAATTATAATTTGAAAGCTATAGTATGTAGTGGTGTGTACATAGGCCTCTAGATGTTACAGAAGCCGTTTGATGCCATTTAAATTTGAAGAATATAATGCATTGCATTTCGGAAAACATAAATCGCAAGCGATCAAAAATGCATTGATTCGTATTATAAAAAATAAGTAAACAAATCAAACTCTCGATTTGTTTAATTTAACTATTATTATATTTAATTTTTACTCTTCTATTATTGTACGGTACTGTCGTACAATTAATTTACAAGCACGAAACAAAGACAATCAAATCTGGAAATTTTAATTGCTTAAATTGATTTGTGTAATTTTGATTTTAAATTGTGTAACAAAAACTCGACAGGAAAAATTAAGCTAAAAAATAGTATTATGATAAAATTAAAGAACAGCAATAATGGAATAGCAAGAAATTCCGTCTATGTCTTGTTTTACATTACATAAAATATCAACAAATAGTTTTACACTTTTCCAAGATCATTGTTTAAAATGCGAATGATTTTTAATAACTCAACCAGTCACAGTACACAGCTACAGGTAAAGAATGTATTTAAAAGGAAAAAATTAAATTTCAAAATAGTTTTAGTTTGTGTTAAGAAAAATTATAAATTATTTATAAATTATTTATAAAAAACAAAACCGAGCAGTATTATCTAGTAATACTTTTATTCACATGATTTATTAAAAAAAACGGAATAGAAATTGAAAAGGCAAATAAATAAATAAAAACAATTTAATAAGACCTACTTCATAAGCATGTCGGCAAATTTAAGGACATATTCGGCCACTGCTTTCACGCTTATATGAGGCATCAACAGATCGATTAATACTGAAATGAATAATATAAGTTTAATAAATTAATTGGTTATAATACTAAAAGTGTTCCATAGGTGATTATTATTATAGATAACAAAAAAGAATAAATTCAATCTATTTGATGCATAAACTAATTACGTAGGGTTGGTTGTAAACAGCTTATTATTTCCGACAATGATCATTTACCTCGACAGCCAACATCAAAACTGGCTAAGCTCGCTTGATGAAAGCACCAGGCGAGCATTAGAAAACGGACGGAATGTGTTTTGTGAGCCTTCATTAATTCGGAGTGCTGAAAAATACGCCATATTTAATGTTATAATTTTATTAGAGTTGGGGATTATAACAATATTAATTGACATGCTAACCTGCTTCATATTCGTAAGAACAATGGTTGGATGAGTTCGTAAAATGATTTGGATGAGAAGCCGGTTTCCGTAAGTTGGGATGCCTGAGTGCCAAATAAGAGAACAGAATTACGCGTGTACAACAATACCTCGGTCGACAAATTTATACGGGGGTAACTCAGTAAGCTTTATTATTAAAATTACATTTAATTAAATTACAATATCATGAAATGCAGCAAAGATCAACGTCATCTATGTTATTGTAAGCATAGTGCATAATATATAGTTAATTTGGAATCTAATTTTTAATTGAGAATAGCTTTAAATTTACCTCTCCAAAAATAATACAGGTGTAGTGATTTCGACAAAATATAAGCGAAGTATTTATACCATCATATTTTTTACTATAAATGTGATAAAAAACTTATAAACATTTTAAAATCCACTTTGCGTAGCAGCCTAGGTGTAAATAAATAATATAATAGTAAGTTAATGCAATGTTGAATGAAATATGTATATTTTCTGCATTTTAAAATTACTACTACTCAGGACAGCTGGTCACCTTTAGAGTAATCGGTGAGAATTTGTTGAATGGCGCCGGAAACATAGGCGGTAAGATTCGGTTTGGTATGCTGGTTGATGATCCAGTTAAGAACGCGCAGTCCACTAGTATCCACATAACACATGGGAAACGCTAAAATGAGGAAATAACACTAATAAATAGTGACATTAAAAACAAGTAATTACTTAGTAAAAAGACCTACCAATAAAAGATTATAATAAATAATCACAATTAAATATAAATGAATGCTGCATACAGATAGTAAGCACAAAAATCATGAATGATATTACAGCAAGTATTCAGGTATTTTGAAGTTATACCAACCAATATTTGTCATTAGAGATTTCTAGACAAAAATGTTTTAAATATAAAATTACATCTAATATTATAATGTTCAAATCACTAATAAAATCTGGTTACTCAAGTAAAAAGCTAACATAACAGTGTCGTACGCTATTCATTGACCATCATTGTTTTAAAATACTGATGTCTAAGCTGTATGGTTTCAAAAACTATAATGATAAAGTGAGAAACCTAGATTCTGATAATTGTTGCACATAATATTAGCATACGTATAACTATATTTAAAAACAAAATCGAATGGTTCTTGCGTGGAACGTGTTAGTCTTACCAAAAAGAAATACATTTTACACATCGAAACAAAAATGTACGAATTTCAATTTGTAAACAGCATAAGAACTTTACTAATACCTAAGGATATAGCTTAAAAAATGCATGCTTCTTAAAAACACGCAAAATATAATATAATATGAAGTTTGTATCATATTTAACATGTAAGAAGCAAGTTGTTCGTAGTGTGTAAATTACACTCATCATTATGAAATATTAAAACTAAGAATAAAAACCGATTATAATGATTACTACTTGACTGCTACCTAACCTATTAAATATGTGTTATCTATTTATAAGAACAGTAAACTCTATTATCTAATAATAATAATAATCTGTTTGGTTAAAGTTTTTACCATTTACAACCAATAATAAGACAATGAGAACAACGGAAGAATTATTAAGAACCGTATATTCGATTATAATTATCAACTACAAATTACTCATTAACTATCAAGCTTTAATCTTTTTACCGAATTTAGTGTGTTACAAATATCTAGAATCATACGGACGGACAGTAGCATAAATCAATATAACTTTCCACACAACATACATCAATAAACATATAAATTGTCATGTATATGGGAACATCGGTAACCCAAAAGCTGTACCACCAGTTTAATGAGTTAATGCGATTGACTGAATAGTTTCCAATTTAAAAAATCAGTCATCAAATACGTAAACAGATTTTTGTATCTTATGAAACTATTCTAGAAATTGTACTTAGCTCTTAGAACAGTCGGGTCAAGATATCAGCAATGACATCACGCAAAACTAGTTGGTAGCATTAGGACTCTTTATATATTATTATTTATTTCAACATTATACTACAGGAATCGCATCAATTTGTCAAATAAAATTATAAAAGTATATAACTGAATCAGAACATATCATGTTGTGTGTCGTTATTTCTTACTATCGCCTTCCTGGAGGTAAGTGGGGTCTTTCTCAGAATTAACATCAAATTCTCGATTGATATGAGCAGCAAGATCAGTAAGCCATATAACCGGCTTGTCCGGAAAATCCGTAGAAAATCGAGAATACATGGCGGTAAGAGCAGGTCCTTTCAACTAGATACGAGTGAAGGTATGGACATAATATTTGCTAATTTACTAGACTAGTAAATATCATAATTATGATTCTTTAATATTTAGTTAATATTAAACTATATATGCACAATATTATAAGATTACGTCTATTAAAAAATATAAAATTGTATAAATACACACTATGTTATACATAGTTATAGTAATGCAAATATCATAATAAGTACCTACATAATATATACTCGTATGCAGGTAAAAGTACATGTTTATTGTAAAATATAACAAGACAAGAATTTAAAATAAAATTTAATTTATTAATAAATACTAAAATAAATACTAATTTATGAATAATACTAAAACCCATAAAAATGAAAGTAGCAAGACTATTAATCAGAAAATGCAAACTTAATTTAAATTAAGTACATACTTCAAATTGAATTCAATAGCTTTTAAAACTATTTATTAAATAATACTCATACAACAAAAATTGTATAGCACACAATAAAAATTCCATATTTATCTCATATTAATCAATGGTCAAAACAGTAGCTTTCGTTCAATTAAATATATCCAGCTTCTACTGGAAGTGATAACTGTTAAGGAGATATTAAATATACTCTTATGTCGCATGTCGCATGTATAAGGAAGGATCAAGCAGTTCCCTTGAAATGGTCTTACGCTCGAAAGTGTATCCTTAGCAGTCTCTTGTTTAAATGGCCCTCTATTGTTACCCCCTCCTCCACCACCACCAGTCGCAGACTTCTTTGATTTAGGAGATCTGGAAATTGGATTGGGGAATTCAATTGTGTCACCAGCCTCATGACCATGTCGCGGCCCAGCGTCAAGATCGTCATCAAAGGCAACATGTCCGATGCGTAGAGAAGCTGAGGGATCTGAATGATGAGAGACGGGAGAAGGAAACGCGTGGATAAAAATAGTAATAATAAGCAAATTTTAGAACTTCTAAAATAATGCGGATTGTAGATTAAAAAGTACTATTACTGACTAAAATTGAACAGCATTGAATGTAGATAAATATGGATAGAACAAAACATGTAATTAGTAATAATAATAAAATAATTTATGATAAATTATGATAATATTATTATATACATATATATATTAGATTAATTAATTAATTCAAGAATTAATTTTATAAATGTTATTAGAAATATTTTTCACAAATTCCTATTAAGTTAACATTTGTCGAAAATTCAAATTATCAAATTGGATAACTGTATAAAACTTGTCCATTATGCAATTAGCCAGGACCTATTGTATCTCATACCCTAAATAATAAAAAAATAGCTTGAAAATCAAAACATAATTTAGTAAAAAAATATATATCAATTATAATATAAGACTAAAGATTAAATTACACATATGACATGTACCATTTCGATCTAAAGTTGGCATTTTATCAGCCATTTTCTTTTTATCAGCTTTTGATAATTTATTGTTATTTGATTTCTTCTTGTTCTTAGTTCCAACTAATTCCCATTTTCCGTCCATGTTGTCAATCAAAACTGAAAATATAATACAACACAGAAGTGTACATATTCAAGGTATTCAGAAAAATATATTCAATCTTAATAACTTATAAAACTTACATATTTGTATATATAACATTAATTACAGTTTATCATAAACAAGCAAAAGAATCTTGAGCACATTTGCATGTTTTCAAATAGCATGAATAGAATTATTAATTGGCATAGACTTCTAGATAAATTACCTAGCTATTTAGACGTCTATAAACAGCATATTAAAAAAACTCTGCACAAGATAGGTTTTACATTAATTTGTTTGAAGATTTTTTGCATAACTATTAAAAATATTAAGTAAAATAAGGCAAAATATTGTTATTTGACAATAAATGGCTTTAAGCTACATCAAAACTATCATAACAAAATACTTGACTTTGGATTAATTTAGTTAGTGATTTCAAAAATTAATATGACCAGGAATATGGTAAAGAAGAATATTTTCACAATAAGAATTGATTTTAGAGGTGACCACTACTTTGAAGTCCTATACATAAGCTGGAGAAACAATTAAAACTAAACTATAAAACCATTTGGCAAAAGGGTACAATGAAAATGATGCATGACAATGTTAGACTATATATTAGAAATGCAATATAATTGATTCCTTCAGAAACAATAACTTTGACAAAATTCCTCAACCACCATGGTCTCTAGATATGAACCTATATGACTGCTACATCTTTCACAATATACATTAAATTTATTGATTATTGAGTTTCTATACTAGCGTATCTGGGTAATTTCCTTAGAGAATTCAGTAGGTACAAATTAACAAGAGTTTATAAAACTGACAGAATCTGCAAAAGATAATGTGGTATAAAGATTGTTAGACACGAGCGAGTAGCTAGTTCTTTTCCACTAACTTGCTCTTCTAATATCCTATCTTAGTAACTAAATAGAGTATAGTAAAAACACTAACTTATATCACAGAGAAGTAAAAAAAAAAGACAACTGACAAACAAATATATTCCGAGACGTTTCGGCTATTCACTACAAACCATTTATTATCTATCAATGTATTTATTATTTTAAAAAACTGGTAAATGGCTTTAAACAGAAAATAAATAATACTGCATTATATAAAAGGCCTAATTAAACAAATAGTAAATCATACAATTAATATTATAAATCACATTAAAAGATAATCCATATAATACTCTAATCTTAACGCCTGCTTCTTTTAAGATTTCGACAGCTACATTTGTAATTAATGCCCTCAATCTCTTTGTTTACATTCTACATAATCCTAGCTTTGATTTTTTGTAGTTCTTGTTTTTGGTGACTATTACATAGATTATCTATTAGTGTGCTTTTATAATGTTAATATTTATTTAATATTTGTTTTAACTATGTCATTTTATATTATGCAATATTATTGTTTTATATTAAGTAACCCTTCTAAAGTTACAATACATGTCTTCACTTGACTATATTTAAAGCCATGAAACAGTTGTTTAATTGATAATAATTAGATGGACAATCGTTAGTAACTTACCGAAACGTCTCAGAATATCTTTTTATTTGTTTTTCAATTATGTTTTTTTTACTTCCCTATCTTAGCAAGTTTTACTTAATTGTTGTCATTTAATATCTAGCAGTTCGTGTATAGCTATATTAGGCCACATAGCCTATTTTAACGATATAATACTCCCCTGATAAAGTGGTGCATGCTGCCTCTTGAAATATATTAAATTATTGTTATATTTTTCTAGAGATCAAGACTTTTTATATATATTTTTTAATTTTAAGTTGGACTTTCTTTCAGTATCTTTCACAAACGTTCGATCTGTATTTATTTCTGACTAAAATCATATCTAGCTGACCTTATTGTACAGTGTCAGAATATAACTCCTCTTAGAGCTTAACTATAGTCTGTGAGGCACTTACATGAATGTTATTGTATTGTTATGTGACAATATTACCTGCATGTTATTGCATTTCACTTTTCCATATTTAAGATATAACAAAATATAAATATAATATGTATGTTGAATGTTTGTTTTATAATATTACCAAGATTAAACTTAATTCAATTTTTCACATAATAATATTCCAATAGATAATTTTTTTTATTAAAGCAAATTAGTCTCATAGATAATGTTTTTATAATTAATTATGTTACATGAAAATAACATATATTAAATTTAACAAGTTACAGTTTAATATTCTATGGTTTATTTTACTATCATTAAAAGCATTTAAAATGTTTGAATAAAAAGATTACTATTTATCCCAACAGTACTAGTAATGCCAATTTTTATAATGTTTAAATTTTAACTGATAGAGGTATTTATCCTTGAAAGGCTACACACCTATTGAATTCAAATAATTTATTCATTTTTTAATTTAAAATTATTAGCAATATTCAGGATTGTTTATAATAACCTAGTAGATTTGAGCAAAAATATATACTTTCTAAATAACAATATATTTTTCTTTAAAACATGGCCAGCAGTTAATATCAA
This sequence comes from Invenusta paracnida, assembly GCA_036023295.1. Classification (NCBI taxonomy): domain Eukaryota; kingdom Metazoa; phylum Platyhelminthes; order Proseriata; family Coelogynoporidae; genus Invenusta; species Invenusta paracnida. Next base: position 4,097 of record JAYRBW010069850.1, on the reverse strand, counting down.
TTAAGAATAATAAATAGTTAAGTTGTTCAACGCAGCCTTCTTTAACCTGTACTTACAGTTCTTAAACAGTGAAATCACAGAATGACAAGTTTTCTTGCCATTTTCTAGATAATTATGAACAACCCTGTATATTCATATTCTATGAGAGTAAAGTACACTGGTTGAGAAGTTTGATAATTTTGTAATTAACAGTACAAACATTAGAATTTGGCTGCTATTTATAGACATTGATTTACTATAAAGTGCATGATTTAACCTACTTGCAAGAGTCATCGAATTCAATTTCTCTGTTGTCTGTGTACTGTTAGGCAGTCAAACTAATACAATATTTGCCTTGCCTGGTCAGCTAAGTGAATTTAACCTTTGATAATTTTGATATTGATTGTAATTAAAAAATTATAAAACTTTTTTTCCAACATTATAAGTAGATTTTAAAAAATTTCACATTTTTTGTTTTGGTTTATTAGAAGAAAATTAATATACAAATTTTGATGGAAAATGAACATATTAAAAATAATTAGTATCAAGTAATACTAATAGACAAGATAGTCATCAATATTATAGTCATAGACATAACCATATTAATTTTGTATTGTCAATAGAAAAAAAGACAATGCAATCATACTGTCAATAGACATAATTTTGACAATGCAATTGCATTATTCATACTAATAGCACCGACCAATTACTGGAATCACTTTTTAAAGACAGACTGACTACTGAGTAGTAGTATAAGTTAAAAAGTAGGTACCTATGACTATATGCTAATGCTATACACTTTAAGCCATACAAATGATATATTAGTTTTTTGTGATTTCACAAGAATGAAAATTAGACACGATCAGCTGGTTAAAAAGTCAACATTTTACCTTCAAACTTCAAAAAATATCTGAGAGAAAAGTGAATTTTTTGGTAAAAAGAGCACTATAATTTATTTATTTAAAACAATGTATTTCAATGGGTAGCAATTAAATGAGTAGTATTATGATGTAGATATTTTCACTGTAGTTAATAATTATCTTCCTTAGAAATAAGTATGTACCTTAAAGTACAAACTACAATCATAGGCTGCTAATAATTATAGCTTTATACCTATGAATGTTTATAGTTTAATACAACATCACTAAGTTTACAATAACCACCAACTGAAAGTACAAACCCATACTAGAACACTCGATTGTAGTTGACAATGTTGATTGCAGGACCATGCTCACACTGGGATTATTATATCACATCATATTTTCTAAGCATTATTGAGCAAATATCTCATTTTTTAAATTGAAGTTTCCATTTTGTAATGGAAATGTTATATTTAGCAATAACAGTAATTTGTCTAAAAAAACATTATCTCAGATAAAAAGAGCAATTTCTTTATCAGCATTGCTTTTTATTTGGACTTTCTGAATGTTTTAGTGCAATATACATAATGTACATCCCTAACCACTGGGGATTCTGAACAAAATTAATACAATTAAAATTTATTTATTAAACGGTACTTATGTATTATAATAGCATGTTGAGTGAAAAAACTATATTTAATTTTCTAGAGGTTCTAAATCTATTACTTCTGGTAATTAATTTGGAAGGTATTAGAAATAAATATAATAGCATTATCACATACATATACAAAATATATAGTGTTCCACAAAATAAATTTCATTTGCCTGACCATTATAATATAATATATACAATATACCATTAGAGTGGCAAAGTTTCAATTGATGCAAGTAGTATAGATTCTACTATCTGCCTCACCCCTTCCCCCTAGCAATTTTCTCAATATCAGGTAGACTAAATCATTTTGACCCATGCCTTTATTGAGTATTAGCTAAATCGTAAAACAATTTTTTGCTTTCTGCTGCAATTAATCAAAATTTATCATGTCCAATTTGACCATTATTATAAAATAAGGCACAACTATGGAATCACACACCATCAATCTTTTTAATGGAAATTAAATTTTTAAATAGATATAGTTAATTTGTTATATTTGAACATTTTTAGATTGAAATTTGAGGTAATAATCAACTTTAAGTAATAAAGTCACATCAAAATTAACTGTAAATTTGACCAAAAGAGTGTTAAAAGTGATTTGAAAAAGCCACCTTTAATTTTATTGATGTAAAAAATATTTGTAATCATATAAACAAATTTATCACAAAAGCTATATGAATACTTTAAACATTTATTTTTGATTGGTTGCTGCAATCAAAAATACCCATACATACTTTTAATATGCTGTATTGATATTATGATTATAGAGCACACTAAAACTGTTAAATAGTCAATATTATTGAAATGCCCACCTAACAATACAGCCAGTTAAACTATATTTTGACTCAAAGATATTGATAATATGATGATAGGGCACATTTGTCATTTAAATGACCAAATAGTTGATATTATTGAATTACATACCCTATACTATATATTAAAATATAGTACAACTGCAGACATGTAATGAATTAGGACATATTATTGAACCACACACACAATTATAATATGAATTAGGACATAATATTAAACTGCAAACATGATTATAATATGATTTAGGACATATTATTGAACCACATACCCATTTATAATATAAATTAGGACATATTATTGAACTGCACACACAATTATAATATTAGTTAGGACATATTATTGAACTGCACACCTGATCAGATTATAATATGAATTAGGACATATTATTAACCACACACCCAATTATAATATGAATTAGGACATATTATTGAACCTGTCACCTGATTATAATATGAATTAGGATATATTATTGAACCACACACCATATTAAAATATGAATTAGGACATATTGAAATGCACACCCAATTATAATATGAATTAGGACATATCATTAACCACACATCGAATTATAATATGAATTAGGACATATCATTAACCACACATCGTATTATAATATGAATTAGGACATGTTATTGAACTGCACACCTCATTATAATATGAATTAGAAGATATTGATCCACACACCAAATTCATTCAAGATCATGTAGTAAACAAAAATTTAGTTTTGCAAATTATTTGAACAAAAAATAAGTAGGTATCTACATTTTATTTGCATTAATCTGCAAAACTGAATTTTGTGAATAAATATTTTCAAATTCATATTATAATTGGGTGTGCTTTTTAATAAAATGTCCTAATTCATAGTATTAATATGTCTGCAGCTGTACTATGTTTTAATATATAGTATAGTAAGGTGTGCAATTTAATAATATCGAATATTTCATGGCTTTAGAGTGTTCTATAGTCATAATATCAATACCGCATATTATTGAAATTATATATGGGTGGTTTTGATTGCAACAACCAGTCAAAAATGAATAAAATCAATGTTTTAAGTATTCATTTAGCTTTGTGATAAATTTGTTTATATGAGTAAAAATACCAATAAAATTAAAGGTGGCTATATTAAACTGCTTTTTAAGCTCTTTTGGCCAAATAAACTTTTTAATTTTGAAGGTGACTTTATTGCTTAAAGTTGATTACTACCTCAAATTTCAATCTAAAAATGTTTAAATATAACATAAATTAACTATATCTATTTAAAAAATTTATTTCCATTAAAAAATTTGGTGGTGTGAAATTCTATAGTAGCACCTAATATAATATACCAGTGGTCAAAATTTTAACCTCATTCTAATTGTTCTCACATTTTCATTTAAAAAGTTTTTTTAGTGCATCAGGAGCTACATGAGTATCAATAAATGAGTGGTAGTCCTGAAGAGGGACTACAAAAATTAATGATTAATAATTAATTAGTTAATCAAAATTAGATATAATTAACTTCTACCCCTTACCTCAAATGTTGTTATGCAGGTCAAAGTTATGTCATTAACTTCTACTAACTTGTTATTTAACTTGAAATGTTGTTAAAGTTTTAATTGCTCATCTAAATGTTTACAGTCTTAGCCACATGCCTTGCCAGTCTGCACAGAGAGAAATATAGCCTACTCAATGCAGATGCAGGTTGGCTATGTTGACACAATCCATAACTGTGGAGTACCCACATACAGAGACAAGTTTGTTTGGACACAACAGTTATTATTACATCATTCTGCAATCATTCTGGGGTG
>JAYRBW010069839.1:0-27001 GCA_036023295.1 Invenusta paracnida | reverse complement strand
CACTAAAGTTACGCGAAGGCAGTGGTTTGTATATCTTTTAGACAAGTTTAGAGACAGTGACAAATTCTACATTAAATTGTCTATCATATTTTTACCAATAGGCATTTTTTCAGAGTACCATGCATTAGACTTTCGGTACGTAACTTTAGACGGCTTTGGAAATAAATGAGGTGTGTTGCCTATTTTTGAACTGTATAGCTCCTACGATACAATAGGACACTCTTCGGGATCTTCTTTGTTTTCATATATTCTAGCTTTCTGGATATCCTCATATTCTTTTGGCTTTAAAGAGGCCTTTGCATTTTTAGATAGCAAATCGTAAGAAATACGCAGAAACTTTGCCCCAGTTGACAATGTTTCTGGGATTAAACTTTACTTTGTCAAATGTGGCAACGTTTCTCTACCACGCAGGCCTAGAAAATAAATTAAGTTGAACATCACCTCTTGATGAAGAATATCAGGTTGAGATCAATCGAAATGTTATCTAAGTTTTTTCATGTCGGCTATAACTGAATATTCCCGACCTTTGCTTTGGCCTGACCTTTTAAATTTCGCTACCATTGTTTTTGGCATCCGATTTGCTTGATCGAGCTGTTTCTCGGCAATGATATTTACTCTGGGCGATTAAGACAAAAGTATCTATGAATTCCTGCTCTTACACAAATGAGGCTTGCAGGTGAATAAAATTGGCCATTTGTTTGTCGAAGTTCACTATAAAAGTAGCGCAATAATGGTTTAGGAATGGTATAAGAAGACTCAGAGATTGAAATTCAATTTTTGAGTGAAGAGGAACTGTCGAAATTTTTCAGTATAAGCATCTATATGCTTGAGATTTGAGGCAGGAACATTATCATTTTCTAACTTGTCCAAATCTTTTATTACATTTGGTGAAATGACTTCAGAATCGTCGAAATTGTAAATTTTTTATCAATCTCATACACATTTCTTTCCATCGACTCCATCGTGACCCAGTCTAATAATTCTGAGCTTAAATCGGATATTTAATTATTTGGAACGTTTGCGAGATTCAGTAAATGACCGTCCGCCATTGTTTTTAGTATTAAGTATAAATAATGTCTAAATTCATTGAAGTTGTATTCAAAATTCCTCCAGAAATACATATATAGATATTGGAATTATTCATAGAATCGATATAATATTACATATAGAGGAATAAATACACAGAGCGTCGTCTCCAAAGTGGTTGCTATGTAAAAGCCTAAATAATTTGATTATGTGTCTAAAGTCCATTTTAACTCAATGAAATATAATAAAATGAGTATTAACCCTATTAAATATATTTGTAATACATACTTTTACGTATGGGAAGTTACAATATCACTAACGAAGTCATTTATCCATTAATACATATTATTTTGTTTGAAATTTACATTGTTTATTTTTCATCCGCCGCCATTATCGTTTTTTTATTTTCCTCAAAAGCGTATTAAAATGGTGAAAAATAATAAGGAGCCATATTTTTATTATAACAGCTATTTATGAGCAATAAAAGCGGTATATTATTGCAGAATAAGACTATTTGATAATTCTGCAATTTTTACAATCTCACCTATAAACATTCACTAGAACTTATCAAGACAGGATTCTTAAATGCATCAAACTTTAATTAATTTAAAAAATGCTATCCGCACTATTTGACATTAATCCAATATTGATTATTTATGATTCGTGAAACAAAATGGACGAAATCATACATCTTATAAATAGAAAGACCTTTGCAATTTGTCAGCTGTTAAATCCTGCATTCTGTATCTTGCGTTCTTTCAAAATTGATTTAATTGAAACTCAAAACAAAATATTCATATTGCATTAAAACTCCAGAAAATAAATAGATATCGTTGCTAAATTCTTGGATATTAATGCTCTGCTTCGGAAAAATTATAGTTGATGATTTAATCCTGTTATTTTATTCTTGGATGCTCATGCTATAGATCACTATTACACCAGTGGCAGTCCATTGGTATTATGAGATCTGATTATTATTGAAGACATTGCCAACTTTTATAACATATCATTTTGACAAGACTTACTTACCTACTCATAAGTACCTTTCTGAAAATCAAGGAAATACTGCATGATTACCTTGGCTGATTCATACATACATTCAAAATTGACGCAAAACTAAAATCATAGAATGCATAGAAGATAATTTGAAAAAATTAAACTTCCCGCAACGTACAACTTTCAAATATAACCGATGTGACAGCTTTATCGATGGAATATCAAAATAACAAAGTTTTTTAATGGATGCATATCATTAATAATAAAAAATAGCTTTTGTGACCGTAGCTCTTGTATAAATCAATATATTACAATTATAATGACACCCATGCATCATTGCATTGTATTGAAAACTATATTGATAATAATGGCTTACCTTTATTAAAATTTCTTATAGAAAACATTGTACCTATTATATTAAAAAGATTTATATATTATAATAAAATTTTGATTTTAATAAGTATTTAATATTTCTTCTTATTGTACTACTTATAAATTTAAAAAACTAAAAGTAGTATATAACATGTATTTATAAAAATATTTATTATATCTTTCAAAATAATAAAAATTAATTCTGCATATTAAATTGACTCTACAAGTAAAATTTTATAAACATTTTAAGATATATACACGAGATATCTCGAAGTCAACCCTCTTTTTATTCTTTACTCTGTCTTATTACATGCCTGCAATTCTATTAATTTAACACAATAATAATATCCTTACAATTTTTAATGCGATAATGCAGAAGTTTTTTCAGACACTTACGCGCATTCAAAAGTATACATTATCGCATAAAAATATTAATAATATTGATATATTATAAAAATAAAACGTTAATTTTATTAAATTTAATTAAATAAAACATGTTATTTGCTACAATTTGTTCGAAATTTTATGTATACGTACATATAACACACACACATGATAGTTGCATTTATAAGATGCCCTTTAGTTTTGAAAAATATCTTCTTACATCATGCCCCCTCCCCAACCGAAAATTGGCGCATTTTCTTCGGTACAAGCTTCGTTTACATATGACATAATGCAGTATAAAAGGATATGTACAAAACATAATCTGCTATAAATTAAATTACAACAGTAATATATACTTTTATGCCTATTTTACTTCAAATTAAAGCAATGGATTAAGCCGTAACTAACATCATTATTCATTAAATTAATTATTGAAACGTATGTTTTCATTAAATTAATTTTAGAAATTATAAGTATGGAATAGATACAATTTTCTTCATAATATAATATAATAAATTATGATGATTACACCGACAAAATAAAAAAAAGGATTTATTATTTAATTTGACTAAATATATTTATAAAAACATAAAATAATAGTATCATATAATGTATAATGTTATCCATAACTAACACTTACACAAGGAAGATACCTACTAATAAATCATATCGTATAAGTATAGGACATCATACTAAGCAAACATTTTATTTGTAGTTTTTTAAGTGTGTGTATATATGAATTACAAATAAATGCATGTAAATACAATTTACATTCACTTTCAAAGTATATTTCTGTTTTATGTTATGTATTAATTAAAAATTCGATTCATTTTCATTAATTTAGTTTATGCTGTTAAATCTTTTAAATTAATTACGAACTTTTGTGTATGCATGTATAGTTTTGATGAGAATTAGAAAACATCAATTATTTATAAAAAATAAAGAAGTTTGGTTATACTATAGTGATGCTATAAGTAAGAAATATAATTTAGTCCAGAGTTAACACGGTTGTATAACTCGGGCTAAAGTCTGCCTTCGGTAATACCAAATATCATTAGCACACGGAATTTAATCTTATAGCACGCGCATTTTGTCTTAGCCTGGCTTCTGAAATACGGCTGCAGTATTTATATCTGCCGAAATGTAAATTATGCATATTGATATTGTCTGATGCAAGCGATAAGCTTTAAAGATATACCCTTTGAAGTAAACCGCGCTGGTATTACGGAATAAAATGCCCTTGCCATAACTCACTGCCGGATTCATAGTGAAAACTCGTAAATATCAAGAAATCGTCCATAAAAAACTCGTATTTAAAAACTCGATATGAAGATCTCGTATTTAAAAACTCGTACTGAAAAACTCGTAATTAAAAATTCGTCGATGAACTAATCGTATTGGAAAAGTTATATTTAAAAAAGTCGTATTTGAAAACTCGTAAAAAGGGATCATATACAAAATCTCGTAATTAGAATGAACATACAATATTGAACCGTTACTTTTGAATAACTCGGCCAGCTTCTTAATGGTCTAGATGAGATGCTTGATAATCGTAGTGTGGTCGCGGTCGCAAGCGGCCGCATACTTTTAATAATGTATATAGGTTACTGGGATGTTCTTTTTGGCACTTTGTGTCTTCTACACAGATAAATCAGGTACCTTAATTGTAAGCAATTATTTAAATACGATTAAATAATACATATATGTGCAAGATACGAGTTTATAATAATAACAGAAATTCGTAAACAAGTTTTTATTTTCGATTTTTAAATAACGATTTTAATTAAATACAAATTATTAAATACAATAAATTCGTAGACGAGTTTTTAAGTACGAGTTTTTACCGTGCACCAGTATTAATTATATAGAATTGGATGATTAACTTTTAAGATAAATTTGTTTACACCAATCTCAGTAACGTATATTTTTATTCGGGATAAACATTTCTCATTTACATTTAATAGATAAAAAAGGTCTTTTAGACGCACGATATTTTTACCTATCGAAAAACGGCTTACACTGCTTGAGTTCCCAGATAATTTAACTGTTGAAGTCTTGAAAATGTCTCGATAAGATGCACTACCTGAACAATCTTGCTAAGTCATGGCAAGTCATCTTGCATGATTCATGTAATGTCTTGTAAAATTATGAATTGCGCTTAGAGATCTGACAAGAATATACAAGTAATATATTAAGTATATTAAGTAATTGATCCTAAATTTATATACAATGATTGATTATTTACTAGTGCAGCTTCGTTCGAATAAGACAAAAAGTATCTTCTGTACATTATTAAATATTACTCACTTACAGTCGACTAAAACTCACTACATCTTGCTTACTCAGTTTATACTACTCAAGTAACAATTTATTATTATGAGCTCGATAATGTCTTAAGTAGCTATATACGCATAAACCCTGTAAAATTTTATATTCCCATTTTTTATTAAATATCTCTATATATACACTACACACGTTGATGACAAAACAAATATTGCAGCTGTTGATTTGTTTCAAATACATATATGTAGATGTCTAATAAGTGTGCAGTATATTTAACATGATACCATAGAAATGAGAGTTAAATAATAGTAACATTACTTCAACCACCTTTATAAATCATATTTATAAACTAAACATGTTTTATATGCAAAAGTGGGATAAATACATATTGATTCTGCTACAGATATCTTAGCTAAGGAGTAATAATTTTACCATAATTGTATATTATTTTAAAGTCAAATATTGAAATTTTTAAATATGTGCACAAAAAACCTATTATAGCCATTGTCATATTTAAACAAGCTAAATGTAGTTGTTTTGTTATGTAGCCATGTGATTTTGCACTGCCTTGTGATGGTCTGGTTTTACTCCATCTACGAAGCTGTATATATTTTTGCCTTACTGTTCGCTTCTATTTGCTATTTTTTTTGCAAAGGAGGAAGAAATATTACTTGTCAATAAAATCCTATATATAAGAATTTATTGATAGTTAATCTGCAAGTAACTATTTCGGGTTGAGTTTAAAAATCAAACTTTGGCAATCAATTCCGTGATATATATATATATAACAATGTATTTAATGTATATTTGTAGAATATTAATTAATATGAATGTCGGCAGACCTCAGTTTTATTAAGTGTAATTCTAACACCCCCATCCTCCCGCTACATCGCTACTAAGGTTGGAAACCTTCAATGCTCCAGCGCCAAGTGGGAGGGTATAGCTGGTCAGGTCCTACCCATCAACTGCAAGGCCGTCGGCAAACGCGTCACTGTCAACTTGAGGACCACCGTTTTATCCATTATTGGCTTGTGTGGCCTTCACATCTACGGAATACCAAGCACGTCTTCTTTACGTGTTCCTGTCCTGATAATCTTATGTCCACCGATTTGTTCTCTATTTTGTTTCAATTTCCAGGTGAGGGCTGCGTCTTTCCCTTCATCTTGAATGCTACGCAAGAGAACAAATGTGTTCGGTTCGAGGGCTCCATTGGAAAATGGTGCTCCATTGATCATGTGTACAAAGGACGTAAAGCCATATGCGACCACTACTCAAGTAAAAAGCTTTTTATTTGGGAGTTGGGAAAGTGAACCTATTTGTAGATCTAACAGGCTTGGCCTTGTATATGGAGTGTCGTCATTTAGAAAGTAGCTTGAACATTGAATATTTAAATTATCCCTCTAAATCAAGTCCTAACAAGGTGACTTGCATTTTATATTATAATATTATTCAGTTTAACTTGCTCAGATCACAGATTCTATCAATTAGCAGAATATTTAAAGCTGGTCTGCAAATCTTTTTGAATATTACATTTGAAGGAACTAGTTTTCGAAACCTAAACCGTAATAATATAGCAAATCTCTCAAGAATAATTTGAAGTAATTTAAAAAAAAATACTAAATTTTAAACTGTTACTTGAAACCGATTTTATTTTGCTGTTTAAATGACTTATGTTTGGATTGCAGAAAGGATTCCTAATAATGGTGAAATAGCTGTATATACAGCAATCTTTCTAAATCGTAGCAGATATCCCCCAGTAGTATATTATTTTGAATATGCTTATAGTACCATATAATAAAAAGTGGAAACTTGATGAAAAATTAATATAAATATAATGATCAAAAAAATAAATTTTGTAGTTTCATACTACTGACGCATATAATCAGTAGTATGTATATGAGAGCTGGACAGTGCAGTTTCTATTTATTATATGTAATTTTGTAAATATCTGAGCCAGGACTGTGAGTACACTTCCATAATTAACTACAGGTCCAGTTTTCAATTATAGTATGTTAGATACAGCATGGTCTTAGGCAGTGAGTATGAAAATTTAACTTTTTAAATCTATCCGCAAAAAATTGTTTTGTATACTGCTAATGAAATTTTAGAATAGTGCAAAGATTATGAGCTGTTGATTAGATATAATATAAGGTTGAAACAGAGCTGTTTATAGCCCCTAAAATACTAGTTATCTAAGTTATATAGTATGAAATCAGTGTGTAGCAATAATAGTGTGAACTAATTTTTCTAACAGTGTAATAAAGACCTATGCACACTGAAAGCAGCGCGGCACATCGAAAATGCAATCTACACCGAACGCGTCACAGTGCAGCAAAAATCGATACACTCTCCGCAGAAAATCTACATATAAACAGAAAAGAAGGAGGACAGTATACTCAGTCAGTGAGCCATGGTTAATATTGATTTTTGACGCGCGTAAAGTTGGAAATTGTAATCATTGATTTTCGACGCGCCGCGCTGCTTTTGGTGTGTATTGCCACATAAGATTTAATGCTTTTAAACTTTTTTACGCGCTGCACCGCGATCAGTGTGCATAGGTCTTAAGATCATGTGTACTGACCTATCCACTCCCCTCATTTACCCTGGATGTAGAATGTCCAATGGGGTGTCTTGCTACGGCCGATTGTGACGCAAGCACCTGCATTTGTCGCGATGGCATGGTGGGTGATGGAGTGGAGCACTGTAACGATTGCTCACTCTGTGCAGCGAAGACCGTCTGCGATGAAGACACGAATGGATGCGAATGCAAACCGGGACGACTGGGGGATCCTTACAACCATCCAGGCTGCATAGAGAATAGTAAGAGGAGGCTTGAAAGGATATAATGAGGGCCAAGGGTTCCGGTCGAGCTGTAGTATTGAAATAGAATTAAAGTGACGAAGAAGCAAAAAAGTTTAAATTAACATGGTTATGATATCGAATTCTAACTGGACACGATATTCGGATGCAAACTTTTGTTGCTTCAAATCTAGACAATCACATTTCTAAAAAGGCAATAACTATCGTCATTTCAATTGGCTTATGCACGACTATTCAGAAACAGTCACTATTTATTGCGCCATTTATGTTCCTATGTGTAATACAATAGTAATAATGAATATACCTATAGTAATGATGAATATGTAGAATCGCTATAGAAGAGCAGTTAGTTTTAAGCGATAGATTGCAAACATATGTTTTAAAATTCTCAAGACGAGGAAAGAATAGTTTCTAACAATGTTTTAGACAAATATACATTATAAAACTAAAATGCAATATTTAGTGTAATATTTTTTAATGTAGAGAAACAATACTATAGCAATTACGGAATATATTTTATAGTATATCTTGACTGATATTTTACTGAGTTATATAGATCAGTTTCTTCAACAAGTGGCTCGTCGGCATTAAAAGCTTCATCGGCAATAAAATTAAATATAAATTAAAATGCTGAATTTTAATTTTTTCGTGTTTCAAAATTTAGTTTAAATGCGTTAAATATGTCAATATGCTGAGTGAAATATAGGCTGACGCAACATGACTCGTGATAACAATGTTCTGAATTACAATGGCATACAACGACATTTGTAGAGGAATATTAAGTATTATACATTATTTAATCTATATACCTTCCAAGTGCAATTATTAAAAAGGAATAGGTAAATAATTAAAATATATTCATGTGTAGTTAAGCGACTGTGTCAACGACATAAAAGCTTATTAGATTAGTCTGACAAGAGTTATATGCAGAACGTCTTGCGTTACCTCTATTGTTCCATAGGCAAATGTGATTTAATTCTGAGAATTATATTCTGTAGATAATATTAGTTCGATATACTCAATTCAGATCACCGAGTGAAATGTGAGATTTAAAAGCTTCACAACAAACATATGTTTCAAATCGAAACTGTAACTGCAATATAAAATTCTAACAACTTCACGAAATTCCCAGGTTTAGTATACTATTTGAATGACATAAAATTCAGTCTAATGGAAAATCTTATAAATTCTAAAACATCGCTCCAAAGACAACTCACACAAACACACACACACATTCCGCTTATTTACAAAACTAAACAATAGGTCACCTCACAATCGCGATTAGATTAGATTAGATTAGATTGATCGCAGATTGACGATAGTTTTCTAATTATGATTGACACATCGCTGCAAGAAATGTTTGCAGACTAACAGCCTAAGATTAAACTAATCGGGATCGTATTGATCTAATCGCGAATGGATTAATATTATCGCGATTGTATAAATGCATTTGAAGATACTGGGGTGTTTATAAGGATCGATATATTATATAAAAATAATGCAGTTACATATATTAAATAAACCAATTTGTTATTTCAACTTGGATTTGACTACAATTGTATCCGAAAATCTGTAGCATAAACAAAACTTGTGAATTTAAATACTATAAAACATTTAATTAGGCAAGACAAAAATTATTTATTATTCCCTTATTTTGTATTATAAAATTATATAGTTGTATTAGAAAATGTGTTACATAATATAATATGTTGCATAATAATAAACTTGTTATTTGCATAAGAAGTGTGTATTTTATACATATTGCATATATGTATTATATTAATAATGAGTTAGAGATCGTTTACAATTTGAAAGTGTAATATATTATATTTGTGTATAAAATGTAACATAAGTTAAGATACATGCATTTATATATGGCTTCAAATAAGTTGACTTCAAGTTCTAAATCGTTAACACACCATAGGATATATAACTATTAATTCATGCTGTATATAATTAATCCAATTCAAATTATTAAGTCATTTCGATTATAATACGCTTGGCGATTATGTGGTTGGATAAGTCCTATATATGTTAAAACCTACGATAAAATTGTATGGTCAGGCGTTTTCCATGCACGATTTAATTGCGAATAGACTAGCTGTCAATCAATTCCCGATAAATGCGTAGGCATTCTGAGAGTAATAGGATTGAAATATTTACTTTACAATTACGATTAGATTGAAACTCTGTCAATATGAAAGCGATTTTATTGGACAAAAAGAAAATAACTGGCGCTACTCAAAAAAGTTTAAGCGCACGATCAATCTAATCTAATCCGATGGTGAAGTGATCTATTAGCGTCTAAAATTCCCAATATCTCGGTTATTTAAATAGCTATCGAAAAATGGATCTCACTTAAATTATTAAGATGTTTGTTGTTAAGATTCCTTTAATGTGTCAAGTAAATATGGCCCAATGATATTGAAATTATTATTGTAAATTACATTGATTTACACTCGTGTTCTTAATACGTATAAAGCTTTGCAAAGTACAGCTATCGATCCAGATATTGATGGTTAAATCACTGAATATAAGGCAACTGGGCAGCTACTTGTTAAGCCAATATATTCCACGATGATATATCCTAGATAGCATATCTAGATAACAGTTATATGTCTATCTACCAAATGTCTGTGGTAGCTACCAATCAACTTTCGCACGTCTCTCCTGTGTTCCATATTTCCAGAAAAGGGTTGTGTGTTCCCCTTCACGTACCGCGAAAAGCAGTATCATCGATGCATTATGAATGATAGGAACTTCTACTGGTGCTCCCTCACAAAGGTCTACAATGGCCAGTTCTTAGACTGCGATAACACTACTGGTAAGTGTGTGCATACAACTGCTCCTTCCTCCTAAAAGTCTATAATTCACACAGAATGCGGTATAGCGTGTTTACTCATGGATGTATTCAAACGCCTTAATTTGAAAAATTTTTATTTACTAATTATTCATTATTCGTTGATTTGGATTAACGTTTATATATGTTTTATAATGTTTTTAACATAGAGTAATTACACATAGAATTTTGACTGTTATTAGTTTCCTATGCTTCGCGTTGTTCAGTTTTATCAATATAAATAGTTTTATTTTAATGAATTTGATGTAAATGGGTAGACAATAAGTTGTGATAAATATTTTTATTAAATTCATTTTATGAGAAAATATACATATTCATACAATTTTAACATACGTAAGTTGTCTGTAATATACAATTCATTGCCAGCGTATCTAAAATGTTTTACTGCATAAACGATTTAATTGCCGTGAGTGAATTTTAGAAACATTATGTTACAAAAGATTTTGTGTAGACGAATAGTAGTATAAAACTGCATACAGAATCAAAAAGAGTTATGGTTTTAAAATTATAAGTATTTCTAATTATTGTGAAGTCAATATAAAATGAAAGTTTATAAGATTTCAAATCTTCGTATAAATATGAAATATTTAAGATTGGAAGCTATATACAATAAATGTATACTTAACAAAAAATAGAATAAACTAAAAGCTTATTATTTCCATTTTTAGAAATACATTTAAACGAGAAGTTCTCATCAAAATTTCGGAATATAAGTAAAAAAGGTTTACATTGAAATGCTAAAAAAGTAAACAAGTAAACTTTCGTCGGATTCAATAAAATATGTTTTTGATTATGCCAAAAGTCGACATACTCTTTATAAACCTGAAGAATAAATAATGTCATTTGAAGGCGTAATATGAAAAGTGCCACTTTTCAAATAAATGAATGTAATTTTTTATTAAGCAGCATTAAATTATGCATCCATTTTTTTATATGAGAATCATAGAGAGTGGGCATTCTGGGTTATTCTAGTTCTATGACGTTAAGTTCTGTAATATTAATTTTAGATCTATGAAATAATTTTTTTTTAATTTTTATGGATTACTTTTCAAATAATTTTTGAGATAAAATTGATATTTTCAGAATAATCGCTGGAATTGTTATCAATAAAAGCAATATGAAATACTTCGTTTTTAATTATTAAAATTATTATTATTATTGGTTTAAATATTAATTTCAGCATAAATTAAAAAGTCATGAGCACGGTAGTGAAAAGTTGACCACTAACTGAAGAGTAAAATTGTTCATAGATGACAACGTATTGAAAAATCAACTTTCCAATACATGGTTAATAATAAAATATTGTCAAATTTTTATGTAGGTCAATTTTTTTAATAGAATATATGCAGTGTTTACAACAAAGTTTTAATTTTTGTAATGAGGTTTCTATAGGGAGTTTTCTAGTAAAGTTTTAAAATACTATAGTACTTTATATAATATTTCTACAATTAAAAGAGCTCAAAATTTAAATCGTCAAGCATAAGGACTCTTCAATAGAAATTGAAATTTAAATAAGACGTATATTTAAAATGGAAAAGAATATACTTATGTATTTATTTACAATTAAAATGTATGTTTATGTTCAGTTAATATAATTTATAAAAAGTAATTTAAGTTCAGTTAAAGATTTGTGCTCTCAAGGATGGCGCTTTATTCATATTATGCTTTTTGTTAGAAATAAAGTGAGTATTTCTTTTTTTATTTCTAGGATGTCCTCATTGCCACGATAACGCGACTTGCTTGCATGGAGAGTGCGTCTGCAACAAGGGATTTGAAGGAGACGGCATTGATGACTGCATGAACTGCGATATTTGTGGTGAAAATACTAACTGTCATCCCGATAAGCACACATGTAGTTGTAAGGAAGGGTACGAAGGAAATTCTTACAGCAATTGTTACAGTGAGTCACATCTTCTCTTCTCTTCTCTTCTCTTCTCTTCTCTTTATTATTATATTGAATTTTAGATATTAATGAATGTGTTACGCAAAACCATTCTTGTCCTTCTCATCTGATCTGTGTGGATACAATTGGAACTTATCGCTGCGATTGTCCTTTGGGTTACGCCAAAAACTGGCATGATGAATGTGAAGGTACGATTGAGGCATTTTTTTATCTGGGTTTATGACACATACATATATACATTTTTGTAACTAACATAGTGTCAGCATAGTGTCCGCTGATTTTAAAGTTTCCTTCAATATTTATTTCCATTCTTTCATAACAAATTTTCAAGATGTAAATGGTTTTGTAGTCATACAACTATAATTGCTAATTTTCCTCGGAAGTTTGGAAATGCTAAACTAATATAAAATAGAATATTCAACTATAATGTATTAAGTCACATTTGCACATATTCAAAGTAAGTAATTTTATTTACTGATATGTGTGACTAAAATTGAAGTGAATTTTCCTAATTTGTATTTAAATTCAGATTTTGGACTTCATTAAATGAAATCCTGTGGTATTTTATTTGAATAATTGTACATTACTGCTACATTTTTTAGTAATTCATATTATATTTAAATAATGAAAATTAATAAAAATAACAAAAAAATAAGTATATATTTGTAAATCAATTATTTATATATCTTAATATTTTTATAATTATATATTTTAAATTTACATGCACCATAAAAAATATGATTTCAAATAATCGATAACAGATGCTTAGATTTTAGTAAATACATTTTACTCCTTAATGTGACTTAATGTAAAAGTATCTCTATGCCACTTATATTGAGTCATTTTTTAATTTAAATCTGTCTATTTTATCACATGTATCCCTTCAGACGTAAACGAATGCATGATTGCGCCTGATATTTGCGGATACAGTTTCCAGTGTGAAAACACAAAAGGAGACTTCCTTTGCAAACGTAAGTCTCTTTCGTTTAAGTGTTACATCCTTTCTTCTCCACTAGCATGCCTGTGAGAGATTATATATACAAAAACATTATTGGAAAAATCATGAACATTAGCGTTTAAAGGTATACCGGTAGGCTCTTATAAATTCAGCTTTAATACTATAATATTCTATAATGATTGTATTCAAATAACAGATACTTTAAGTTAAATCTACAGCAAATTGTGTGTGATGTCAAAAGTTTTAATGTTCTAAAAAATGTTTATATCTTATATTGGAAAACAATTAATATAGAAATACAGGTGTTAAAAAGGTTAGAGCATAGAAACACATACACCGTCAGCAGAGTATACTGAATAAAATATAAACGTGATTGAGATAACAGATCTTATTGATAGTATTAAAATTCAATAGGTATATATTTATCAAATATTCGGAAAATCAACAGAAGTATTAACTACCATATTTAAAAAATGTCTAGCCTAAAATTCAAGTTGTAAAAAATCAAGTTCCTATTATATTATGGTAGTTATTGTAAGACCAATGAGAATAATCCAATAAAGTGATGAATAAGTGAACCTATTAACGTATCAGTACTTATATGTGAGTCAATACTTGTCCTCAGAGTACACGATGGTCTACGCCGGCTTACTTCTCCTGCCCCTGTTGGTTGTGGGCCTCTGCATCGTCTGTCGGGATTGCTGTGGAGGCAGGAAGAAGAACCGGAGAAAAGACCCTCAAACACGCATTTCATCTCGGTCCCAGTTCAATACAACATCAAGGGTAATGAGTCACTGTACTTCTAATTGGCTAATACATTAAGAGGTATTTCATTGAGCGTTGGATTGTTGTCTTGGAGGTTGCCGAAGCACATAATATTTTCGATTTAATGGGCACAAATAAGTGTTTCTACAATTATTATAAAATTAAACGAAAACTTATTTCTTGAGCACCCTATAGCTACGTTATACTATTTGTACATTATATATATATTTTAAATTAAGTCTATTAATTTATGGTTTTTAGATATAATTTGAATATAATTATAAATTTGGTTCAGCATAATTAAATTTGATTGGAAGTTCAAAGAAAATATATAAACCATTTCTTATAAAATTAATTCTATAAAATAAATGTAATTTCACGTTGCTAATATTTACCGAAAATATTTGTTTTAATGGCAGGATAATTAGTAAATAAATAATGAAATAAAAATAGAAATATTTTTGAATTAAACTTATCTGTGGTAAATTTAGATGTGATTAAGTTTAGTTTGATATTTTTTATTATATATATTTTTCTATTATCTTATCTTCATTTATTTTTTCAATACTTTATTTTCCTCTCCTCTCCTCTCCTTTCCTCTAATCATTTTTTAATTTTCAATATTTTCTTCTTTTATATTCTCCCTTTTTCACTCTCCTCTATACTGATTCTTCTGATTCTTTTTATTATCCCTCTCTCTGTTTTCTATTATTCTCCCTTCTGCTCACATCCTGTCATCTTTCAGATGTATGAAGTAATGTCCTCAAGGGTAAGTATAACCAATACTAGTTCATGTTGTATCGCATTTTTATGCTAAGTCCTCTAAAAAAAGACTGTCACGTTAGCAAAAGTGACTGCGTATTTATGAATCAATTATTATAGTTGATTACATTACTAATTTAAAAGATTCTTGGATACAGATTCAAATAAATCTGTATTTAATATATAAATACTGTTGTATGGCAATAATGTACATGCTTACATATCGATTAATAAATATACTATAAAAACATATAAATGCTATGAAAATATTAGTAGTTTAGGATATTATATCATTATTATCCCTCTTTCCATATAACATTCGATATGTAGAAATGACAGAATATATTATTTTACTATAACATTATTTGTGTATTTGACAGTAATCAGGATCATTTTCAAACAATATAAAAATAATAACTAAAGAGTTGAGATATTCACGTTTCAAAAAGATTAAGTAAGTTGTTATAAATCGAGGATATGTTTAACAATTTTAATCTTAACAGTTTTATAAATTATATATATATATATATACTGGCTTACCTCATTTGTAATTATTAGCAGGATAAGCCACATATACGAGTCACCTATTATAATTGATAAAACTATTATGTCACGTTAAAAGGGGGCATAAACTCAATATATGTATGTATAGCAAGTCATCTACATACTTATATAAAAATGCAAAGTTTTAAGGAGAGTGGTAGCCATGTGGGTCAAACCTTGCCTTCAAGTCCGAAAGTTTTAATTTCGAGGTCCGGTACATACTCCGGCTTCAATGAACTCATTTGCGCCGCAGCATTGAGCTAATTATTGATTGATTAGTTTAAATCCAATGGCGACTAATTAATTAAGAGTTATATATTTATAATATTTATCTTGTTTTAACGTTTTAAAATTAAAAGTAGTAACAATTCTGTATATATATGTATTATTGAAAACCATATATTCCAATAATTGTAGCTTATAATACATTCTATATCAATTTATAAATTGGTGTAATATTCTGTAGATATATGAGTAATTTTTATACGTTTAGAAGTTTATTGCATCACACGAGTTCATCTTGTTTCAACCTAATAGTTAATTTTATTGATGATAATTTTTTTATATTGTGACTAGTATAGACTAATCTTAAACGGTAGGTACGCTAATAAAACGACGAGAAGATACACATTCAAATCTTTGAACAATTTTAGTACAACTTGATGCACATGCAGAGTAAAGAAAAGAGAAACAGAGAGAAAACGCCGAAAAAAAACACATTATTTGCGTTATCCACATGAAAGATACCCTATCACCTTAGTCTGTTGGATTTGCGAGTAACTCCAGTCATGTGTTAAGCGTAGTAGCCCGCGCGGAGGTACTTCTGAAAAGGGGACACTTGCGAGTGATCCTCAGCACATGAGCAGATGCGAGGAACGGAGAGAAGCAGACTCACTGGAGCTGTACAAGCAGAGGAACTGTGGGTTTAAGGCGTGGAGGAGTCTGACAGAGTGCTGGATCAAACTTCGTTGGGTGCTTCATTGTTTACCTTTAGCTTTAATTCGTTCTTTTTTTATTTGAGACATTTTGTCCCAACCCTGTTACAATAGTTTCTGAACACCAATTATACTTTCCTATACATTTTTTATGTTTTCTTCATGTTGCGGGATTACCGGGCGGGACCACCGGAATCAATAGTTTTCTTGTTTTTAAAGATCTGGTTACAAATATTTTTTATTGAATTGATAAAAAAGATGACTAAAAATAATATAATAGTATATATTCATTAATGACATACAAATAAAGCTACAAAAACCGTAAGACAAATTTAAATTATTTGAAGTATTTACATCTCATTCATGTAACTATGGCAATGCTATACAACCAAACTGAACTAATTTCAAAAGGGGAAAAGATAATTTGGAATTACATACATGGAGATCATTCATGGAAAGAGTACGGATAGATTTCGGATTATAATCAATATCACTGGTAGGTTTTTTAATTTTTGTTTCTTTAATATTATGATTTTAATAGTTGCACATGCATACAATAGATACACATACACCGTACTTATCAAAATAATAATATCGCTATTTTTGCTTACTTTTAATCATTTTCTGTTTTCCTGGTACCACTCAATTGAACATTAAAAAGTGAAACACTGAATTGCTACTTTATTGAATTTTAGCAGCTATTTGTTACGAAGCATAGTTTCAAATTTATAACTATATAATCTAATCAGTTTTGATTTTGTGTAAATAACTCGTATATGAATTTGATCAACAATCCTAAGTAATGTTTCATTTTAGGAACGGTGTTTGAATGTAATTAGTCAAAACTGGATGAATAATGTGCTTGAAACGTTTTAATAGGATCGCTTACGGAAAATGTAAGTATTTCTAAGCTATTTTAAAGTCTCGTATCTTGATGTTAACTTAAAGAAAAGATTCATTTTTTAGTTCAGATGGAGAGAATTAAAAAAATGAAAATATGAAAATGAGATGATTATCATTAAAATTTTTTTAAAGTATATTAATATGCAGTTTCTGTTTAATTCTAATTATTAACGATTAATTTAAATTTTTTCTCACAATTTTGTTATTTTGAGGAGTGATATTGAAATTATTTTCCACTTCTTATATATTATATCTAGTGACACAATTCTATGTAGAATTCAGATTTAAGCTCAATTTGCATATGTTTTTATCTGCGCTTACGACATATACTAGTATTTCACTGGCTTCATAATTTTATAAAATCTCAGTGCATCTCAATGTTTGAAAACTTCAATTTATTTTAAAGTAATGCAAGAATCAATTTTATCAAAATTTGAAATATTTTTTAATAAACTTTCAAATCAATAATATATTTTTAATTATTTGGAAATTTCCTTTAATCAATAATCTAAAAATGTAAGAAAATTAAAATATATTTATAGAAATGAAAGTATGAACCACTGGAATTTGTCCTGTTTTTCTTATATCATAGTATTTTTAGAAAAAAATCTAATGTTCCACTAATTCAAATGTATTTAATGTTCTTATTTATAGATCACGCTGACAAAAAACGATCATTGAAATAGATTCTATTGAAAACTAACTGGACACAACACTATTAATATATAAATCTTATATAAGAGATCCTACACTGAGTTTATTGTATTGATCTTGATAACATTTTTCTTGTTTTATTTAATCTAGACATATATTTACTCTAATTATTATTATTTTTATGTTTATAATAAAAAAAACATTTTACGTTTAAAATAATCTTACGTGTAAACCAAAATAAATTGAAAAGGCATATTAACATATTATATTTAGGCATTGTCAGATATCTTATTTTAACTTTATTTTATATTATTATAATTAATGAAGATAAAAAGAATTATTGTAATACAATGATTGAAATAGATTTTACTTTCATAGAAATCTTTTCAATCTAAATGTATGCATTATTTTATAGGTAATTATGTACTCAATTATATTGAAACGCTATTCAATATTTCTTGCTACTCATAAGGTCATTTTACACATCTATTGTCTACAACATTTATAAAATTAAATTATGTTCATAGGTGTAATAAATTATTTTTGTAAATTATTTATATGTCAATTAAAAGATTCCTTATTTCGAATGTTATATATTAATGTGTGTACACCCATATGTTTGGTTATTCTTCATTTCGTTTTCTTCATAATTTGTAAAACATAATAATTGCACATTGTTTTCAATAATCCTTTAGTATGTTATAAATATACAAAATTTTCAAAGGAAACTGTTTGTATTCATTTGTGACTTCGTTTATTTTATTATTTTGGGGAAATTTTAAATAAAATATTATAATTAGCACGTAATATTTAAAAAAATAATCATCAGAAGATGACACGTTGATTATCGACTGTAATCGATACAAAATATCATTAAAATGAGTGCACTTGATGCTTACTCGTCTGAAGTGTATGATTTGTATATATATAAGGTTACTGAAGTGAATGATTATATATAAAAACCCATAGTCTGAGTGGTATCATGGAAATGGAGTTTAACTTTCACGAAATGAGATTATATAATTCGAGTCTGTATTGATATTGATTATTAATTAGAATTATTTTAATGTGTATGTGTATTATGTATATTTGATGTTAAAATGCTTAACTTTGATGTTTTATTATGAATCTAACTTGACATTTTATTCACTTATGTTTAATTGGACACTGGGTGTCTCTCAACAAATATCCATATCCACATGATATACTGCTTAAAATTTATAAACACAGATTTATAAGTCAAAAATTAGTTGTACATTATACGTTTTCAATTTTCTGCACAAATCTTATATAATACTCTATTTTTGTTATACCTATTGAGTTTTATGATATTGTTTAATCGAAAATTATAGTGTAATTCATCTTACTAATATATGCTTGACATTACTGGAAAATATCAATATACAGAACAGGATGTCACCTATAGGTAACTTTTCTTATAGATATTCGCTCATGAGTATAAAATCCAATATTTTATGTGGGACATCTGGTAAAACTAAAGTTAATGAGCAGTGTATAATAAAGTTTCCTAGAATTAGTTTATTGTATTTTCCTTTTCCTTTTTAAATAGTTTCCTCAATCACCGATCGAAATAACAATCATAGAAGCTCAGGAATCAAAAGACGAAAGAAAAAGAGGAAAAGAAATAGAGGAAGGAGGAAAGGAAGGACGAGAGGAAGAAGGAGAGGAGGGAGGAGGTGACGAGATGAAAATGGAACTGGAGAAGATGTGGGAAGATGAGCAATTGGAAGAGCACAAAAAAGATGCCCCGCCTCCCAAGATGGGGAAGATACGCGCTTGGCCGACAACTGAGGATGTCCAGAGCAGCATATGGGCTACAGCCTCGATCAGAACAGTGCATCCTAAGGTTATATCTTCTGATAATTTGTTGATAATGTTGGTCATACAAGCTAGAAATAGAGTAGAAGCGCTAAATCGTACAATGCATAAACATGGCCATACGACTTGATCAAAATAAATAAACAGTTATAATAGCAACACATTTTGCTTGGTTCATCGAGCAAAACCACAAATTATTACATGAACACATTTTGGTTTAAAAATGTTTAATTTTATAATACAAAACTGGCATTTATTAGTCATGTGGATGTTTTCTTTTATTCCATCCTAGCGCATTTGACAGTTAGATATACAAAAACATAAACAAAATTTGCAAGATTATATGTGGTTCAATCAGATTATACTAGTAAAAACAATTAATACTATAAGCACTAAAAGAATTGATTAATCTATTAGATATTTAATTTAGACTATAATATATAATTTTTATAAAAGCATCGTATGTTGAATGATATTCAATACAATTCACAAACATCAATATTTGAAATATATTTCCCGTATGAAGGATGTGAAATATATAAACCAATTAATCAAAGTTATGTGGATTTGTCTTCGAGAAATGTTATTAAAAAATCGTCCTCCTATATTTATACAGAAATATTTTTTCCACTTTTTACTCTATTTTTTAGGTCTCTCTTTCCATCAACAAATGTTTTATACATTTGACATAAATGGCCATATCATCATAAATTTCTATTGTTCCTAAATCGTTCTTGTTAGTTTATAAAATATGACTTACAGTCTTCACATAATATAGACTATCCATAAATACGCTACTTAACCAATTAATAAATAGATGTATCATACTATAAATGCTGCATCAAGATATTTAGATGAAGATTAAATAAATTCATAATGAATCATTTTTTTAAAGAGAATATATTTTCCACATATAAATACATAAAATTTCAATGTAAAATTATTCATATCAACTTCTAAATTCTTTAAAAGTAATCGATTTTGGTGAAATTTTTGTGATTTCTAAATAATCAAATATCTCAGCATAAATGACAGATTATTTTGTGTAATAATCCTGTGACATTTGAAACTTTTCCTTTTTTTGTAGTCTCTTCACGAAAAAAGTCAAAAGTTGAAATCGAAGGTGAAGGCAAATAAGATGGAGGTAAGATTCAATGTGCGAATTTTCAATACTTTCTTAAAAGGGTTAGGAAATTACAACAGAGTAATTATATACAGAGTTTCCACTTTTATTGATTCTGGTGCAGTTTTATACTACATACTATGTGGATACCCGAAAGCTTTTGCAAAATAATGTTTTAAAAACTAACAGCAGTTAAATTCTTTATGCAGTAAAACAGTTTTAGATACACAGGCAATGACATATATATTACAGACAACTTACGTATGTTAGAACTCTATGAATATGTTTATTTTGCTCTTAAAATGAATTTAATAAAATTATTTAACACTATACTTTTAGATTATGCATTTATATCAAATTTATTAAAATAAAAAGATTTTATATTGACGAATAGTTACAGCGCGATGTACATTAAATAAATAGGAATGAAATCTCTGTATAGAATTTCTCTATGGGCTAGACCATATAAATATTGATCCTATCATAGTATATTGTCGAAAGAGTCCCATACTTCACTTATAGGCAAGGCAGATAAGAGAGTATCAAAGTAATGTTGGAACTCAGATTTTTCTTGGTTTGAGGATCTATTTGACATATCAGCGATTAACGATTATATCAAAAATTAATTGTTCACGAAAAATTTGAAATTGATAATTTGTATATATACAGGTTGTCCCATGAGTAACACCTCATACAAAATTAAATTATTACAAATATGCTATATTTTTATGTACAACACATAATACCGTAGGATATTTATACATATAAGTTATATAAGATACACAAATATTTTCCATCTATTTGAAGCATTTCCACAGGGATGGTGAATAATGTTTGAACCTGCTGTATTGTATCACCCGTAATCTTAACCTTTCTAACAATTTTTTTTTTCAAATCGTAAATCATTATTTCAAGTAGCTTTAGATAAAAAAAGTCGAGAAGATTTATATTTGACAATCTTGACGGCCGTTTATTTATATATATGACTTTAAAAATTCCAAAGAAACTTGTATACATATATAAGTATAGGATTAATTAGAAACAAATTATTTCAAAGAAAATATATATAATTATTTATTTAAAGTATTTTGTTACAAATAATTTTTAATATTTTTTATCTAAAATTAATTTAGTTAACTTGTGTGTAATTTTTAGAAGGAAAATGAAGTTAGCGAAGCCACTCTTGTAAACGACACTAACGTTGTAAATGATGTTGTTAAGGATGTTAATGATCTTAACGAATCTGAAAATGCTGACAATCAAACCGAAGAACCACCAGAACATAAAGTCAATCAAATAGAGGTATGACATATTTTTATAATCAGTAGTTAAGATTCGCTTATTCTTATAATAATTTATAAAAAATAATTAAAACAATTAAAAAATAATTTTGCATATATTGTAAAAGAAAAAGTGTGTAGTGTAAAACACTTTATGGGGTACAAATTTTATTTAAAAAAAGCTACAGCTGAGCTGATATGATGGAAGCAAATGATGTTAGTATTTTAATTACCATAAAAAGAATATTTTGGTCAAAACAGCTGTCTTATTCAAAAAGATATTTATATACCCAATAAAGTGTTTTTACACAAATAACTTTTTCCATGTTATTCTAAATTATAGCTAAGGCTAGAAAAGTCGCATTTGATTGCAAAGAAAGTGTAATTATGAAAACTTGAAATTAAAAATTTACAATAAATAAAGAAACTGTTACTCACACGAAAGTAAACAATACTTTAAATATTCTATTACAACTATTTCATCCAAAATATTATAAATTATAAATATTACAGCAATTTTTTTTAATTACTAAACAATTAACTATATACCTATATATATATAAAACAACTGAAATGTTACACTTGTTATCATTTTTTAGTTTATGTAATTTTCTTTTTAATTACTAACTGCTAAAGTACCTAAATCGAGGACAATGGAAAAGGTTTTCCCGTTCTTCTTGACCTAAAGTAGTGGTTGTATTATTCTCAATCCGTTTGCTTTTTCCATAATAAAAGCCTCTTACTCTTTTTATTTGCAGTATGTTAATGAAAAAGTTCAACGGTTGTCGGCCATCAAGTTTTCAAATCAGATGGAGGTAAGATGCTATTGATTCACGGAGCGTTTATAGAGTTATAAGTGTTTAGAGTCAACCGCATATAATGATTCATTTAATTTTCGCATGAAAAAATATCACTGACGAAATGTTGACTGATAAAAAAATATAATTTTGCTTGTTTACCACTTTAGTGATAGGGAAATTACTACCATTTCCCAACGTATTTTTTAAATTATTATTTTTTTTAATTGAAGATTTTAAAGTTTTCTTAATTGGTAAAAATTATAAAAATTAAAAAATTAAAAAATTAAAGAAAATTATCTAATTTTTTATTTTTTATATTTCTAACAATTTCTACACTCTTCTTTTTTTAAAATGGAAGATTTTAAAAATATGCTCTGGATGGGAGAGTAATTTCCCTGCTACTGTAAAATTAAAAAATTAAAAATTTTGTGAATTACTGGAATTATTTTCTATTACTAACTTTTAAATAAAAAAATAAAAAAAAAAATAATGCCAGTAATTTTTTCACATGAAAAATACAGATTTCAAGAAAAGAGAGAAGGTTAAACTGATATAGTTTCAAGTATATACAATTTTGTTTCTAGAATGAAAGTGCAATTTCTTCAATTGCTAAAGGAATTAGTTCAGTAGCTTCAGCAGTTAATAGTATTTCAGATGCTGTTAAGAAATCTAAAGAATTAAAGCAACTTAAACTTATTAACGAAAATATACAAAATAAACAAATAGAAGATAAGTTATAAAAAGAACAAGAAGTTCCAAATAAAATTAAAGAAAACTTATTGATGGTGGTTTTAAAAAATATTATTAAAAAAGAGCGTAAACCAATGATGAAGAAAAAATTGACGAATATATTTTTCAACTTTATGAACCAGTTAAATATTATTATAATAGATAAAACAAGATAATTTATTTGTATCCCAATCTACATCTTCTGCTCGTAATCTAAATGTAGGAGTAGGAATAATTACATTTGAAATTAATAATATTGCTCATTTATTCTTCTTTCAAATGATTTCATATGGGAATTTCAAATTAGTAATCAAGCAGCCAATGCTTTTCTGGCAAATACAATTACTTTAGGACATAATTTCTTTCCTAGATTATTTCAAACAATGACATTAAGAGCAGGAAGTAATCAAATAGAAAATATATCAGTTACAGGTACTTTTGATCGTATGTTAAAAAGTGTTTTATATCAAAAAGATTATAATAAAATAAGTGGTTGGATTTCAGATATTGGAGATAGTAATTTTGTTGAAGATCTTGCTCAATCAGCAGCTGCTCCAGCAAAAGCTAAATATGATACTTCAATTAATCGACTAAATAATAAATTAATAAATAAATAATACGAAGAAAAAATATAAATAAATAATAAATTAATTTAAATTAATTTAATTTATTTTAAAGATGAATTTCTCTTTCTTTCGATGTATAAATATTTACAATAACATAATACTTTTTATTATTTTTTAAAATTGGAATTATTTCATATATCTCACAATAACAAAAAGGTTTAATTTTTAATTCATTTTCTATTTAATTAATTGAAAATTGGAAGTAGTATCCATTTCATATTTATTTATAAAGTCAAAAAAAGTTAAAATCATTTTACAAATTTTTTTAATTAAATCCAATTTTTGTCTTTCTTAGACAAAAGAAAAAGTAAACAGTTATACTGCAAGCGTGCGCAATGTTTGCTTTTCTTAGGCAAAAAAGTAAACAAATGTAGTACTGAGAATCAACTAGTGCTTAGTTAATATATGTTTAAAATACTTGTAACACAGAGATTGAAAGAGATAGATGAAAGTAAAGTAAATAGTAATACTGCAAGCGTGCGCAATGTTGTTCTAAGAAAAGTAAATAAATGTAGTACTAAGAATCAACTAGTGCTTAGTTAATATAGGTTGAATATGCTTGTAGCACAGAGATTGGAATAGTTAGACGAAATTAAAGTAAATAGTAATACTGCAAGCGTGCGCAATGTTTGTATGTCTTAGTCAAAAGACAGTAAAAACATGTAGTACTGAGAATTAGCTAGTGCTTAGTTAATATAGATTAATTATGCTAAATAGGTGGACCGCCAATGACCCACATCACGTTCACAAATTCTCCATAGATATTTGAAGTTTGTTTGTAGCTTAGAGATTGAAAGAGTCACCATTTTCAACTTAGAATATTCATTTACCAAAAAGTTGATAGAAAAATAAATTGACGACATTGAAATATGAATTCCTTTATCACCTAAATTGTGTCGTAAAATGGAAATGTTCGCAGTAGTTTCCAGAAACGTTGTTATCATTCTTCCAATATTAAATTTTGTAAGCAGTAAATTACCTTTACGATGTTTCTATTTGTAAAACAAACGAAAAAGAGAATCCATCGAACAGGATACAGGAAGTATATTTATGTAGACAGTTTGTTAGCGTTCACAGAAATGCTAGCTCTTAGATCACACTCAAAATCGCTAATGTTACAGAGTTCTTTTGAAACACGCAGTTTTTAGTTTTCGCCAATTTTTTCAATTTTTTATAAATCCTCCTCGTCTTTTTCATCCTTTTCCTGTTGCGCTGTTTTCCAAAAAAAACATATTTTTAATAGGTCCAGAAAACATGAAACTTAATAAATGATTGTCAAATTTCATATGTTGGTCACTTGAGTAATTTTTTGGAAATCCGCATCTGTAGAAATTTTATTAATATCAACACTATATGAAGTTGCCATAAATCCTGTTATTAAAAGAACAAACTATTCACTAAATTAAAAATTCGTCTTCTATAGCTCATTGCTATAAATCCTACCTAATATTGGTTCCCATTCTATATCTTTAATTTCGTATGTCACTGGTACTGAGCTATTTTTTAAAGATATTACAAAGATTTCGTTCGTCCAATAACCAGCATAATCTTTCTAACATTTATGCTTTCATTTAAATTTGAGCACCCTATTTCCAACATTAAATCTGTTTTTCTGTTTACTTTTCTATGATTCGTCCACATCATTCTCAAAATTGTTTGCATTATTCGCTTGTCTAATACTGTCTGGGGTGTCCAATGCTATTGTGGGTGTAATTTTAATTGATGGGGGATTCTTAGTATTATAATAGTGTATAACTTGGGCAGTAGTTTTGGCAACTTTTGAATGCCTTTCTCTGTGAATCTTTTGTACATAATTCCTTGGAGAGTTCTATTAAATCTTTCAATAACAACAGCTTTCTAACAACTTTATTATAAATAGAGTACATATCTTTTTTATTTTCAGTTAAATATTTCTTAAATACTTTATTATAGAATTCAGTTCTTTGGTTTACGATATTTATGTATAATTT
This sequence comes from Invenusta paracnida, assembly GCA_036023295.1. Taxonomy (NCBI): domain Eukaryota; kingdom Metazoa; phylum Platyhelminthes; order Proseriata; family Coelogynoporidae; genus Invenusta; species Invenusta paracnida. Next base: position 470 of record JAYRBW010069839.1, on the reverse strand, counting down.
CAAAAGCTCTTTTTATGGTGTTAGATTGTTTATTTTTAAAAGGAATCCACCTCGCAAATCTTGTATATAATTATATTACAGTTAAAATATATTCGTATCCACGTTCATTTGGCATATGAATTAAATCTGCGGAATGGATATTATCTTTATTACAAATTTTGACTTTTAGAAATGTTTTCGGTTTTTTAAATTCTTTATGAATATTATGAGCCATATCAATTCCATACCTAATTTTTCTTTTGCTTGTAATATTTTCTTAACAAGAAATCGTTCACCTTTTTCTCTAAATGTAGGATTAACAATTGAATCTAATTCTTGAATCATTTGTTGATCTGCTTTATGACGAGTTTCTAAATCTATATCTATATATCTATATAAAATGTCATGTTTGTAGGTTCATCACTAATTCTATTAATTGATTTTTCACCATCGTTTGGTTCATCATTTTCATCTAATCGAATATCTAATCT
>JAYRBW010069828.1:0-27002 GCA_036023295.1 Invenusta paracnida | reverse complement strand
TAGATTTCAATAGGGGGGCCCGAATCAGCCCTCCCCCCCCCCCGGTACCTGGCTGCGTTAAATAGTCCGGTGTGGATAAGGTTAAATTCTAAATTGTATAATTATTGGGTTAGAAAGTTTTTGATGTTTGAAATAAGAAACCTGAACGAATATATTTTACTATTATCTACATATATTACAGATTTAATTAAATATCTCAAATACATATCTTATAGTTGTGATTCATTAATAGGCCAGCACCACCGCATCGTTTGGGGTGTCTGTATACTGATGGTAGTTACGGTTTATCTACACACTCATGTATATGACACACTAAACAAATATAATATTATTTATTCGTACATACTACAAATTATTCCGGTAGCATTTCCTAAGGTTATACAACAATACAAGTGCTACCTACTGGTGTAACCACTTGAAACATAAATAAGCAACACCTTGCTAGACAAATTACTTTCTTTAACGTTTAAATACCAATTATTCTGAAGTGTCTCAGCTGTTATCTATTTAGACATGTGTAATTTTTAGAGTAGCTCTATAACGCAAACTTCGTTTTCTATAAACATCACATAAACATACCTACTACTGGTACAGAAACAAAATATATTGGCCCAATAAACAGGAGTCCACATAAATAGGGCAACAATAATTATAGCGTTATAGTGTGATTTATTTAATCGCAAATAATCTACCTTTTGATATAGATCAGGTAAGAGAAATCTTACCCGACAACATACATTAAAATATGTTTGTGTGTATTCAGGTTACACTAATTTAATATTGAACGTATCAGCAAGTCGCTATCTAATGGTCCAATCACTTACTGTTGACCTAAGTTGGCACCTATTAACTAAGAAAGAAATAACTAATATTTGCCAATAATCTGTTAAAGGTACGCATTTCAAGTGTAAGTAGAAATATATTTTAACCTTTTTCGTAGATAATACCTACACTGTGCATTTTCTCATACGCAGGTAACGCGGCGGGAGAGAACATAACCAACCCATAATTGAAACATTGGATCAGCTGGTTTGCCAACATGGAAATTCATTCCCTAAGAAGTGTCTCGGGATCAGGGAAAATGTGTGAGAAGCGAAAGGACTCCGTTAATTCGTCATTTCTCAATCGCGCAACCGCGGACAATAGCAGTAATTCTGATGACGATAGCAAAGAGGACAGGTATATTGTAGAAAATGACTCTGGTTTCGATTTTGACACGTTGCTCGGATACCTGGGCGGTTTTGGTAGATTTCAGATCCTCCAGTATGTCCTTCTAGGGTTCGTTCAATTCTTGTGTGGCTGCATTGTTTTTGAGATCATATTTCTCGCAGCGACGCCCGAATTTGCCTGCTCCTCGACCTTCTTCCCTGACTGGAGGAACATGACGGCTAAGGAGGCTATTGCATCCGAAGGAGGAGGTAATTTGATCGAGGACAAGCAGCAGCAGCAGCAGCAGGTGGACCCCAGTTTGGCCGTGTGCGATTCCTATTACAGAAGTAATGCTACGGGCTGCACTGGCTTCAACTTTAGTGATCAATTCTATTCTAAAACGATCGTCACTGAGGTAGGACCAGCCACGAACTCCTCAACTTATGTATACCTAGTCATGTTCGATCTAGAAGGAACAGTTAGTTTTATAAATCTTGTAACATTGATTTAATTGCATATTAACATGCATATATGTAAATCTCGATATTTTCGATACTGTACTGGTTAAATAAGTCGTGTCTAATATTTAGGTTATATATAAATAAACTTGAAATACGTTTGCCGAAAAAGAAAGTCTTCAAAATTTTAAAGAAACAAATTCATTCATTAATACGTATAAATATTTGCACTCAAATTTATAAATAATATAAGATAGCAATTTACTTTTGATCAAATAACATAAATAAGAAAATGACCAGTTTAAATTTATATTATACATATATATAATATATAAACCGCTGAAGACATTGTGTACAATATTTTAGCGCTATATAAATATATGATTATTATTATTATTATTATTATTATTATTATTATTATTAATATATGGAGCTGCATTAGTGATCTTATTACTTCTAATTAATGTACAATTAACCCTTGTGAACCTAATAATGAAATCAAGCAGTGATCACCTTGATCTATTATTTAGACATTTATTGTTACATTGGATAATTAATGATGCTATTAATTAATTAACTTTACGCAATACACTTTCCATTATATGTTTACGCTGGTATCACGTACACATTTGCATTGCAGTTGTGTTAACATAGCAACAAATGTAGTAAGTTAAATTATGATTAATGAGTATACTATTGGAGTATATACATATATAAATTTGTCTTGATAAATTTAAAGACAAATAAATCGTGATTTTAGATATCATAAATTTTTCAACTTAATTATTAAATTATTAATGTTCTTTAATACTTATACAAACCATATGCATATTTTCTGTGAATGAAGTTGGTCTATCTCATGAAATATAATTTTCTTAGAAATATCTCTTTATTCAACTTTATTAAAGTTTATTCTATATATGAGCTAGCTATTTATATAGGCTCAGACAGCTTTGAATAAAGAATGAAATGCATATTTCTATTTCATCATCTTCTTTTTCATATACAGTGGGGTTTAGTCTGCGACAGACAGAAGTACGTCACGGTCGTTAAAACAATGTTCTTTGTTGGAAGATTTATTGGATCTGGTGTTTGTGGCATGATGTCTGACAGGTATTCAAATAAGCGCATTTTTATTTTTACTAAACTTACTTAGTTAGTATATAGAGTTTTGTATTTTGTATTTCGGATTAAACAAATTCGGTTGATTGCTAGTGCCACACTTTGATCTATTATTTAGACATTTATTGTTACATTGGATAATTAATGATGCTATTAATTAATTAATTTTACGCAATACACTTTCCATTATATGTTTACGCTGGTATCACGTACACATTTGCATTGCAGCTGTGTTAACATAGCAACAAATGTAGTAAGTTAAGTTATGATTAATGAGTACTATTGAAGTATATACATATATAAATTTGTCTTCAGGTCAATTAATGAGCTATACAACTATTTTAAAAGAAAGTAGAATTTAAGAAGTTTAATGCACATAGAACATCTGAAAGGACAATATCATCTAATTGACAATGGATAAGTAAGCATATAATCTGTATTGAGGTTTGGCATCTGTTTGGAAGTCAGAAGCTACATTTTATGAGTTGCAAATTACAGAAATCGAGTTCAAGGGATTTTTTATCAAACCTTTCATATAAGTTAAATCATTATCTCTCAGCTAAGTTATGAATAAATCATAATATCCACAATGACATGTAAAAGTAGTCTATGTCTCATTTTACATTTTACCTTTTATGCGATACAAATTTAATTTCTTGATAAACAATATAATAATTTAATAATGCCGACTTAAATGTCTCTAAGATTGTTCCAAGCCATTTCTTTACTGGGAGAAACCAATTTATTTAGCCAAACAAGACAGAGTTTGACCCTAACCTTAACCCAACATACAGGCTCGGTCGGCACATTAGTGTGGTCTTAATGGTCGGCACTGTCGTCCTGTCTGGAGCCATACTGCCCTTCTCACCCAATATTTTCGTCTTCACGATCGGTTACCTGTTGCGTGGAGTGGGACAAGGGGGCATGTACGTCGTCAGCAGTGTTCTCAGTAAGATCTAATTAACTAAACATTTTAGATTGCAATATTTGATTTCCTCTGAGATACGATTTAGTTAGGTGGATTAAAATTATTCAAATTTTCGGTGCTGTTCAATACCCTTTTCTGGTTAACTATTTATTATGTTGACTGACGAAGGACTAACTAATAACTAATTGAACGGCACAAAAACGTTGGTCATTTTAATAATGCATATTAATAATATATATATTATTCTAAGAGTAGTATGCATTTAATGTTTATCTTGCTTCATGTGAATTTTAAATGTCTTGGAAGTTTTCCACAGTCTTGGCATTGAATCGATAACACTGCAAGTTATCGATAAAGTCAATATGTATAAAATTGTATTATTTTGAGTATCTTACAATAATTCTTCTTATATACACTACCGAAATGGCTGTCAAGTAGCTACTTGACCATGTACCAGCCATCTAATAACTAATTCTAATTAATAAACGGTATTAACTGGTATTCTTTGATATTTATCTTACTGAATACTATGTTATGCTGTGAGTAAACTTGAATTACATACATACTCTATTCTTATTTTACTCATATATATTGTACGATGCCTCTAGTTTTGCTTCAATAATGATTACTTCCGTGTAGAATGTCCCCTTTCAGTAGATATACATAGTCACAACTCCACGTAAAAGCGTTGAAATAACCTTCAAGATAAAGGATGTAATTGTTTTTCTATCAAAAATTCTCACAGCGATGTCCGATGGATCTCTTAGCATAAGTCCAATATTTATTTGAAGGTTACATTAATCGATTTTGCGTACTTTCTTTGTGACTAAATGTTTTTTAGGCAATTGCCTTGGAAAAGAATAAAATGAAGCAGTAAACTGGCTCTTAGTTAAAAGTGATACATATTTAAGGTTATACTTAAAAAACCCCATTATATTCCCCAATAAGAATAAACTATATATATCATTCAAAATATAAAATTAGCATTCAATTCGCATTCAAAACATAAATTTATAGAATATTCTTTAGTGTAAATCGTATTGTAAGCATAAGGCTTACCAGTATAAATAAATGTACCTACAGACAAAGGATTTATTAAAAGAATATATTAATACTCACACTTATATATTATTTTGCATTAATTTTGGTTACCATAACGTTATTGTTAAGCTGTGTAACACTGAATCTAAAAATAGAATCGCATTGTAATCCTACCTTTGCCCACTATAATGATTTTCTTTCTGTCCTTCAGGTACAGAATTCTTGGCACCTAAAAATCGGAAACTAGCTGGTGTTATGTTCAACGTGTTTTATATGCTGGGATTCTACGCGATCACCGGCGTAGCCTACGCTGTCCGGGACTGGCGATTCATTGTTGGGATTGTGACTGGACCTGCAGTTCTTATGATCACCTATATATGGTGAGAGAAACTGGAATATCTGGGTAGCCTGTTAATTGCACAGAAAAATAAGTATAAGTACGAAATCACTGAATTTTTCTCTCACACAAGCAGGCGTAATTAAAGACTCTCTGATTGAATTCTGACAATCTGTTTGCAGTTATTTCTTTACGTACAGTAACGTATTTACTCCATGCTAGTGAGTCATATTTGATCAGTCACGATATATTTAAATCATGCAAATTCGCATCTTTACTCATACACTGAATATGTGTATAATATTTCTGGCGTATTTATCGCCTCTTCATAATATGGTAATGTAATTAATCAGAAATTTAGTCTCACTTAAAGTTAATTTTAAATATTCAGAAATAAATTAATTTGAAAAATCTAAAACTATGCTTGTATTTTGATAGTTTAATGAGTTAAACATTACTTGACACATATTAGTAATCGTTTTGTTTAGAAGTAATAAAAATTGTGTATGTATAAAATAATGATTTAATTGTTAAAGCATCTATTTATATATTTACTGACACTAAATTTGTGCTTTGAAGCCGTTTAGTTCTTTTTGCTTATTTACAAATTTAAAAAATTGTTTAGATTTCTAAATAATAATTTTAAAAAGAATTGAGCAGTTGTTATTAACAGAATATAAAATTTACATATTATTCTGTCCAATTAAAAACCTGTATGGGTCTCGATAATAATTCCTTAAAGAGTGTAACAAAAGTTTATTATGAACCAATGAGAATATAACAGCAACATTTCTACATCCACGAAATAATTTAATCTGAAAAAAAGTAGTTCTATGGGAATAACATTTCTTTTAAATATTTTTTATGAAAGCATTGTTTATTGATTCTAAAAGATCGATTTTTGAGTCATAAGAAAAACATTGATTAAATTATACTGACAATAAACCACTCTAAGCTATTATGGAATTGCTTATTTCTCCAGAATGCACGGCGATTTACAAAACCTTCATTTTTCAGTTTATTTCCCCCCTGAATTATTTTGTATTGATTTTAAAAGAACTGCAACGTCTGATAGAAGCGCTTAGAAAGTCCCCAAATAGTTATTTATACAAAACTTTTATTGACAACTCGTGTTAAAAATATTAACTGAAATAAATAGATACGCAATTATTTACTTTTCACAAAAATATTATTGTAAAAGCGAGGTCAGAAAGATTACTTTTTGTGAAATTAAATGTATTCCAACAATATTGTAATAAAAGGTCAATAATCAAATTAATCTTTAATATCATATTGGTATTTAGGAATTCTCTATTATTGTAGATTATGTAGAATAATGTAATTAAACTTTAATTCAATTAGATGATCCTAAACACAAACAAATTGTAAAATATATTTGTTTTTATCTTTAAAGAAATACTTGAAATTTCGGAGAAACAAATGCTATTAAGGGTATTTGTTTTCTACATTTGCTTACATATTGTTCCATTTGTTCATAGAAAATCACAGCACAAAAAAGAGACTTTATAATTGAAGTAATTTCCGTAAACCGTGTCTCCATAAAAATAGTCTGAACTATAACGCCTTACTTGTCATTGTTGAACTTCCCATAATACTCCTCATTACAAACTAGGCGAATACCTTCGGGAAGAATCTATTAATACCTGCGCCATCTGCCTCAATATGTGTTTCCCTAACATTTTAAATATGTCAGAATTTCTAGCGTGTATTTGTAAGACTATCTGTTTGGCCTCCTTTCTCAGGCTGATCGAGGAATCCCCCCGATGGCTCATCAGCCAGGGCAGAATCGACTCCGCTCTCCTATTGCTCCGCAAAATCTCCCGAATGAACGGAGTGAAGACATCGGAAGAACTTTACACCGCCATTCGACTTCGGAAGGCCTGTGTCGATGGATCACCGGATAAAGAAAAGAAAAATGCGGAAAAGGGGACAGTTGAGACGGGACCCAGGGGCTTGTGTGGCTTCTGGACAGTCGCCTGTCAGAGCGTTTTCATGTTCTCGATATGTACAATCGTTTGGGCGACCACGTGAGCGCATATCAGGACGCAAAAATACTGGTACACTGTAAATTGTGTACCCAATATGTAGATATATTTCTATGTATGTAGGAACTGGTTTCGACATATTATAGCATTCTTGTATTCTCGTATAGAAAGAAAATGAATGCAATTATAGGATTTCTCGCTCAAATTGTAACTAATTCCAAATGAATTGCAATTGCTAAATTTAGAAAAAAAACGTCATAATTTATGCGACTTCTTATTGGCTGATAACAATTGCGTAAGCGTGGAAGGAATTTTGAAAAAATTATATTTGCATTACCGGAATTCAAATTGTTGTTATCTTCATATATGTTTATTTTAATAATAATGTTACATGTCTGATTAGCCACACCAGTTAACTTATTAGTACGATTAGTCTCATTACCGTCTGGATAGCATCAACGCGTCCGATAAGCGCGACACAAGGCTGTTTCTATAATGTTCTTGTAGTTGGGAGCTCAAATATCGTACGATTTTTCTGTTAGTAGCTATCTTAACTCCAAAATTGATTGAAATAAAAATAATAAGCGTCTGGTAAGCGCCTCAAATAATAATAAGCATCTGATAAGCCTGGTTTCGCGCTTATCAGACGCTTTTGTGCTTTCCAGACGGTAGTGAGGCTCTTCATGCATTTCTGTTGAGGCTTACCAGACACGTAAAATAATAAATGTAAAACATGTTTTGTTTTTGGTTAGGTTTCTTGTTTTATAGTACTAATGAAGTATTATAATTCCAAGAATGGCATATTCTGATCTATCATATTCTTATTTCTAGACTAGGTATGCATATAAATGTAGATATATTGCATCAAAGTGGTTACTGAAGTTTACTTCGTGTTGACACACATATTTTGTGATGTAACATGCTTTTTATCCTATAATGTTTACAAAGAGTGGCTTGTCATATTCAGTTCGTCATCAATTCCCTCTATATCCAGATCTATGTATTGCTATATGTCGATTCTCTTGGCTCTTTCTTTCATGCAATTTGTATAAATCTTTTTCGAAATGTGTGTACAATTTCTGTCATGGATTTATTAGATTAAGTAAAATATGTTAAGTTATATGTTTAGGTGAGTGGTAGCCAATGAAGTGGCTTGGACTCCTGCCTCCATGCCCAAAGGTCGCAAGTTCGAACCCCGTACACATACTCCTGGAAACTGATTTGCGTTGCAGCATCGAACTTATCATCGAATGATTAGTTTAGGCATATTATAGTGACTAGTTAATTAATGTATAACATTATGTATATATATTATATATCCCTGTAAAGCGAGATTGTATTTTCCCCATATTTATATATAAATGTTCCATCTATATTTTGAATGTAGCTATATTTAGTATTTTTCTGATTTTAACATAAAAGAACTTTAATGATTTTTTGTCATTTGTAAAAGAAACGTGGTACTCACTTTTGTAAGTTGCCGTTTGTATCTTTTAAAGACTAGTTCACTAGAGTTTAGTATAACAGAAACAATATTTCATTGAAATTATATTAAGTATACAATACCTACTGTTCGACAATCTATCTACAGAGCAGCATTAGCTCCATTATGCAAACATATGTTTAAATTAATATTATTCCTGTGAATAGATTAACATGTACTGTATACTGTTTGAATTTATGCATGCTATAAAAAGTTAACTCTGTAATGTGGTATAAAAATGTATGCTGCATTTTTGTGCCATATTGTGACTGCATGAAGAAAATTAAAGCAAATAAGTAACTTATTTAACATATTTTTGTCTGATTTACAGTCTAGTATGGGGTGGTCTACTTTGGGGACACATAATATCGTGTTACTCTACAATATTAAGAGAAAATGTATAAAATACTCTCCAATCTTATTGTAGCCTAGTATTGGAGAGAATTTATAACATTTTCTATTATTGTAGCCTAGTATTGGAGAGTATTTATAAAATTTTCTCTTATAGTAGCCTAGTATTAGAGAGTATTTATAACATTTTCTCTTATTGTAGTCTAACAAAAGACAATGATTGTCTTTTATATCAAAATGTTCTTTAATTTGATTGTATTATTAGGTATTTAAAAATATAATATCAACCAACTAAAGACGATTATGATCATACTAAATGGTTTTGCTATTTCAATAGTTTGAGCGAACACACATTTTGTCAGTATTAGTCAAAAGGAGGTCTAAAAAATATCTTAAACAACAAAAATTGACAGTTTTTATAAATTCGCAGAATACAATTAACTTCAGTCAAAATATCAAATTTCGATACTTATATTCATAATGTATATTACTCTTTAAAAAAGTGTAGTTTATTGTTCAATCAAATTTGCCTTGTTTACGTATAAGGATTAGAATACAACCACATATTATTCGCCTCTATATAGTCGCATTTAAGAAAATATTATAAATTATACGATTTCTTGTTTTATAAATGGATGAAAATTATTCATATAAACATTTTATGATCACATAATCATTAAATAAGAAGTGATTTACTTTTCTACTTGTACAATTCAAATGAGCCCTGAGTCTACTTCTTCTGATTCCAGTTTCTCCTCTTCTCTGGCTTGGTATGGCCTGGCCTTCAACCAGGAGAATCTCTCAGGCAATCCCTATCTCAACTTTGTCCTCTTCGCCATCTCTCAAACAGCCTGCTTCCTCGCCAACTTTTTCCTTATCGACCGAGTGGGCAGAAAACCCCTGGTTATGACGACACTCATTTCCGGCGGTGTTCTCTGTCTCATCTGCCCCTATCTCCCACCACGTGAGTCACAATGCCTCCTTGTAAATCGAGCTATAAGTAGAATAGAGGCGAGCATCAAATTGGTTGGTAAGCGGGGGATAGTAAAGAAACAAAAATAGATCTAGGACAAAACAGATTTGATTGAGAATAATGGATTGTGCATTTTTATTAGAATGTAAAGAACAATAATTAAGAAAATAAAAACAGCTGTTTGTATATAAGAAAAGAGTACCTGTATTATAGTTTGATAGCATTAAAGTTGAAGTTAGGGAATCATTAAAACTAACAGTTGGATACATCATAAATACATAGATATTATTCAAATAATGATAATTTTTCTTAAAATGACGAATAGAAGAGTCAATGTTGTTTTATATGCCACATATGTGAAAGTGATAGATAACCACAAAGATAACGTTTGTAAAAAATATAGAAATTCGTCAATATGTTGATTATTTACTATAGTCGATACGAATTTTAAAAGAAACCATCGTGGAAGGCAAATAATTTAAAGAGTTTAATTAAGTTCTTAAATATTTAATATCAAAATATAACTATTTGAAGTTTATATAAATTCATTAAAATTCACTATATATATATATATACACATGCTTCTGTTTAGAACCTTCATGGATCATCACAGCACTAACAATCGCAGGCCAGTTCATGACAGGTTCGGCTTACACCATCATCTGCTTCTATGCAGTTGAGATCTTCCCCACCTCAGTTAGGTGAGAAAACATTCCACTACCATCAACTATGTATGTTTATTCGTGTTTCGGGATCGAGCTCAACTGCGCATATTGCTATCCAATTCAACCAAAACAGTCTCTTGAAATTACGCCCCGTAGAATTGTAATGAATGATAAGATGTCAAACTCACCGTAAATATCTTTATTTTAAATACGACAATTAATATATATATATATCAAGTAGGTATAGTGAATGATACGCGAAAAACAGAGATATATTTATTTTATATACCTATAACAATGAGCCAATGATAAAAATGACAACAAATCAATTTAGAAAGATTCCTGTGTGTACATCAATACATAGATCATGATGAAATAAATACATTAGATGAGTAATGACAATTACATCGAAAAGAAAAATGCATCATATTATAAAGTTTATTGCAACTAAAAGAAATTTAACACACGACTTTGGCAATTGGATGAAAATATAGTTGTTAATAAAAAATAGTCAGATAAAAGACTGGATATAATTATATATGTATCTTGCCAGGAGTTATCATGCAAAGTGATACCTAACGATTTGATAATGTCAATAAAAAGGGTAGGTATAACTCATTGGAAATTAATATTTTTATCATTTCAATCATTTATTTTATTCAATTCCGTAAAGAATATGAAATACAATATAAAAGCTTACAAGACAGCAAATAATTCAATACGTTTGTATATACATTTGAAATTATAAATATTACGTTTATTTCCTCACTTATGTTTAATAAACGCTTTTGTGATATTAACAATTTTCCATGTTTAATATAATGAATTGCTTTTTTATTAATATGTATTAGAGAAATTTATATATCAGGAATATATACATATGTATAAATCTTCAGGATATGTATATTATAAAATTAGTAAGAGAGAAAATAAAAAGGCCAAAATGCTTCAAATTTTAAGTCTCTTTTAACATTTTTAGTAGATCATATATATACATGTATTGACGCGTAAAATATGCAGTTTTTGTTATTTTCTATTTACCTTACATGCTGCTTGAGATAAATTACCATTTACTTGTATAACATTACCTATTTAGTAGTAAAGAAGGTGCGTGTATGTCACTCTGTACCATTACAATGATACCTGAGTAACCCCTCATCGGCACCTTTACTTTACGAGTGGTCCATCTCTTACCTCTTCCATATGTAACTAAATTTAGGTACGAAGCAATCGTCCATAGTAGTAAGTGACAAAAAATGAAATTTGAATCGAGCGGGAATTTCAAAGTTTTCGCGTTATTCAAAATCATGTGTCGCAAAAAATATATTATTGGGGGATCTTATAAAGTCATTTTTAGATTCAGACTGTCGATTTTTAAGGTAATATTCAGATATGCCTTTGTCTAATTGGTCTACTTGCTTTTAATGAATGAAATAATTGATTTTGTAAAAACCAGTGCGTTGTTTATTATGAGCGTATATCCTTAGTGAATTTCAAAAATAAAGCTTCGATTCCTTAGAAGTCGAATTGGATTTCAAAACTCACTATCTATTTTCGAGCACCTTGATCAATTTATTTCATCCAGAACAATTACATAGTACCAATCTTGTGCATGTCGAAGTTTTAATTGTTGAATTTGTACCTAACAAATCATATTATCTTAATTTTATCTTAATTGAAGAAATATTAATTGAAGAAATTGAAGAAATTATCTTAATTGAAGAAATATGCGTTTGCGTAATTGAAACCCACAGGAGGTGACAAAATATGTTCAACTTGTGACAATTTCAAATGCTTTAGTGTCAAAGTGTTGATGACTGATTTGAAAGAGGTCAATAACCTTTTTGACTAATTAAATGGCGAGAATTTGAACTGTGCACTTAGAAAATGATTACTTGTCAATTATGAGTTATTATATTACAAAGCTTTCTATATTTCGCCTTATTGTATGGCCAAATTCCATATTCGACGGATGGCACATATATGGTGAAGGTGAAGAGGTTGTATAGTGGACAAGATTCTACTGCTTCCGTGCTAACGATTTCTGTAACAAACCCGGCTCATGCTTTCTTAAGTGTATTTTCATTGTTTATTAAAAGGAACTCGAGAAAGGCAATATTTACAACTATAGCAGGAAATCATAAACTTCTGTCGACGATTGCAAGAAAATTGCCATTTACGATGGATCGATATATTTACATTTATGATCATTTAGTATACCTTTCTATAAATACTACAAAATAACGTTTTCTTATCGATTTCAGAGAGCCTTTCAAACGAGATAATAATATAAGCTTTAAATATTTTGAATTTAAGTATTGTAAATTTAAATTTAAATTTTCTTTACGCTGTTACTTTTGTGAATGTTAATTTTATATTTTGATAATAATATTCATACGTATTATATAGATTATTGTACATTTTCTATACTACGATCTTACTACGGATTGTTGAATCATTCATGAACTCGGCGTTCTCTGCTTCTCATTCCATTTCAATGTTTTAACCTTGTCTGCACAGGAATATGGGTTTCTCCGTAAATACCATGATGGCTCGTATTGCCGGAGGTTTGGCTCCCATTCTTTTGGACCTTCGTTTCTACTACCTTCCTCTGCCGCACATCGTTTTCGGAGTTTCCAGTATAGCTTGTGGCCTCTTCATTCTTCGTCTGCCGGAAACTGCCGGTCGACCACTACCAGAATCTGAAGAGGACCTCAAGAAGAAGATACCAAAGTGCGTTCTGTTCATTATCTGCTCATTCTCATATTAAATTATTATCTGAAAACGTACCTCTTTAAAATAGTATGAGTCTGTGAAAGTTATCATTAATAATTAAAAAATAATAGTTTGTAAAATTTCCAATAGTTAATTGAAGGCAGCGGGCCTTAATATTCTAATCTTATATTAGATAGAGAACAAGTACAAAAGCTTTTACTTTACTGCTACTTTAGTAAAGATTATTCTGCAGATTGTGGCAGACTGTGATTGGCTATCGCCATCCAACCATGGATTTGTCGTTAGTTCATCCAATCAACACACTACAAAACACATTTATCGACGGTGCATTAGATGTAGATTAGGAATTTAACTTGAAAGCTTTTGTTTTGCTAAATGGAGGTAAGTTATTCTGTACACTGTTCTATTTTAGAAATAAAGTGAATAGAGAAGTATATGTTTTAACTCTTCTTTTTTTAAATTTCTAGAAGGTTCTATTATTCTCAACAATCAAATAAATGCTTTTCCACCGTCGTGTGAGAAGTGTCTTCCTATAACTAAACAATATAATAATATAACTAACGTTCCATAACTAAACAAATTTACAGCATTATAAGTGAAAATGGTACATTTCTATAGCCAGGAAGACGCCGTAGATAAAATATGCATAAATAAAATCGGATTATTTTACAGTCATACAAGTGAAAGCGATATGTTGTAAGAGTCACTTAATCTCAATCATCGGGATTGACAAAATTCTATTTGCGAACAATACAAACCTGGGGATGTGCATAGATCCCGGTGTCAATTATGGCATCTCTGTACAAATAACACTATTTAATAATATTTTAATATACCAAGTTAAAGGTTACCTACATACGTCTCAGGAGACTTCAAATGAACCAGAAGAATTAGAATTTTCCTTTTGAAAATCCATTGTATTCCGTAAATAATGTTTACCTACTTTTTAAATTTTGGACCCTGAAACAGATTATAGATTTAGTGTAACTTTCGTTTAGTTGAGATGTAACTCGGTTTATATATCTCTTATTCACAACACCAGACTCTGTTTTGGATTGTAAGTATTAACTTCATCAAAGACGCTAAACTTAATATTAGTCAGCCAGCGAATTGAACCGGTGTGTTGACCTAACCAAGTCCACTTCCGGTTAGCATATCCGCCCGAAAAGTGGAAAAGTCCGGTTCAATTCCGGTTGAGACACGTACAATTTCTGCGTTGTTATCTGTAGATAATTTATTTGGCCGTTAGTATAGTATTAATAATATAATAATACATATGTATGAATATCGCGGAACTTTTATTTGTAATAATAAATTATAAGTCTGGCGTGAGATCTCTCAATAGCCATCCTTCCACATATTCTACATCATGAATTAGGGACATGAACTAAACATATATCATCTTAATACCTTCCGATAGACCCCATCTGTACATAAACTAGAAAAATACGTTAAGCGTGGTAACATAAATCTCCGACAATAGAAATCTAATTCTGTTCTGTTAAATAAAATGCATAGTTTTCTCCAATACTTGTACTTAATATACTTTAATACATTTTGATCTTTAATTTAGTTGAAAAACAATAAATGTTTGTTTCATTTTAAATTATGCAACAGCTACTTAAAGACATGGATCCTTGGAGTTCTAAATACTCTCAATATGCCAAAGTATGTGAGACGAAGTAGCTTGCATGACGTGCTTGTTTATTATATATTTCATGGCCTGTGTCACTTCTTTCATTGCATGTTATACTCTTGCATAGTTCTACTTTGTTGTTTAGAATAGTTAGTTTGCATTGGTGATGTGATCAATTTTACACTAAATATAATGCTACCGTTTTAGAAATGAAAGGCCAGAATTTGTTTGAAGTACCTCTTCAAATGTGTATAAATTATGTGATATTTGGTAGATATACTGCAAAGTCTCATAAAACCATGGTCAACAAATATGTAATAGTTATTTAATTATAGTATGAAGTAGTCCAATGTAGTATTTATATATAAAATATGTTCTTATACATTATATTTAATACCTAAACATAATAAGTTGACATTACAAAATAAAATAATAATACTCCATTAAGATAATAACTTGCCGATAATGAAGTAATATTACTTATAATAATTAGAAGATAGCAAAGCCTCATGTGTGAACATGTATATTAATTAATATAATTGAGATATTTAAGTACTATTTACATACTATATTATGTCTTTTCAAACTGCAGTTGTGTGAGTATTACGGCTTCAGAAAACGAACTCAAAGTTCAAGAGTGTACATCATTGGCCTCTATAACTCTCACATAAATCGCTCTTTAATCCCTGATTCTAGATTAAAACTTATTCTCAGCTACCCAATAGCAATTGGAGATAAGGAAGCATCCATAAATACTCACACACGGGGAGAGAGTTTCTCTAAAATACACATAAAGGGGAAGAGTGTTCCTTGTACACATTGTATATAATTACAAAACAAATTAGTTACATATGTACAGTTTTTATTAAACATGAGACATAGATTTGTTTTATTATAATGTTGTAAAGTATAACTACCAATATTTACACTATTTCTTTGCTGGTTGAACTTATAAGCATGCCAATTTTTAATTCTAGCTTGTCGGACTTCAAAGCGTGTAATTTAATTAAATCACAATTCTTCGTAAAAACATTTCCATTTTCCCCGCAGTACTGAAACCTGTACTGTATAACCGGAACACGATGACAAAACACTCTTCATACCTTGATTCTGTTACACTTTACAGCTGAAGGGGATACCAACACAATAGAATCAATCAATATCTAGATACGAGTCAACAATTAACGTGTTTTGCGCGGTCTATGTTATATCTAAGTATTGTATAGGAGAGCGGAAAAGCTTACTTGAGATGTTCGGTCAATATCATGAATTTGGTCACTGCACGGTATATTTAGTCGACTCTTCTTATTGGTCCAATTTCTATAATCCAAATATGTTATAGGTACATAATTATTACCTTAAAGAATTACAAAAAAAAACATTTTGTCTAAAAATGTGAAAGAATTTAATGACGCATTATAATTGGACGGATATTTCCCCACAATTACGGATGAATAAGAGATTCTTGTATAAGCTCGCAATAAGTGAATTTGCAACTTTGCGAGTGGCATATCTGCGACAACACACATATGTGTATATGTATATTACTTTAAAACATTTTAAAGTTTGCTGGAATTTTAATGAAATGATATTAAAATGTCTTCGGATACTAATATTTCCCTTTTAACCATCGGATACGACTTCAAGTTTGACCAAGCTACTAATATATATCTAAGATACATCTACATAAGTGGTGTGGTAAAATTCATGTCGTGAGAGGGTTACAATCGGAATCCTGCACTATACAAATGAAGTTTCATCATATTTGGAATGCGTGGAGACCTCTAATCTGTATAAATATATATTTCACTGAATGAACACATCACGATTTGAATTATATTTCCTAAACATATTTATTAAAATGTTTCAATATACTTTTTTATGATATTATATGTAAAAAGATTTACAAGATAGAAGAGTAATTTAAAATTATTATTAAAAATGGACAACAAAAATACAACAATAACTTGCATTGCATGTGTTGTATTATTTCTTATTCTTTTGGGGATTAAATATATATATTTATTTCTAGTCCAGAACGCATGCTTTACAATCTTAAATGCGCTTCTTCATGGATTTTATCCATATGCCTTACTGCAGTAGTTCTAGGGACGCTCATGCACATCAAATCTGTGGCCGTGTCTGTGTATTTGACTCCGCAATGACATGCCTGCTAAACATATATTTGTTCTATATCTATTATCCGTTATTAAATACCTTATTCTCACGTTCATCATCCAGTGACTTGACTAACCATCTCTCTTCTCTTCTCACAAACCCAACACAAAGTTTTGTAATGCTGGCGATTTTAACGACTTTACAATTCAAAACATTAGGTGGTTTCATTTAGTTAAGTCACCAAACCAGTTAAGCTTCTTTTTTTGTTAACTAAACTATTGACTAAACTTGAAAAATGAAACCCCCTATTATGTCTTTCTACATGGATATTGTTGAAGCGGTTATTGAGTCGACCAGAACTAATTCAACTCCCGGCCACATTCTCATTACCACTGACCGTCAATCTTCGTATCATCTTTCTTGTATAAATGACTCGCCTATATAGAACGCTGGCTCTGACCCCTCTGCAATAACCTTGAAACCAGCTCGTCCCACAACAACAAATCTCAAGAAAGTCAGCATTATATGACTTCTGTAAGTCTTTTCTTGTTTAGAAAGAAGCTCGACACATTTTATTGGACATAGAATTATAATTCTATGAAAATATGCAGCCTGCTCCTAATTGTATTCCCACGCATCACGTTTACATTTCAAAAAAAGACAAACCGTGGATCACATCATTAACAAAACATCATTAATCTACGGTGGCACTCGTTTAGAACGGGACACTTTGCAATCTAACAGTTCTCTCATTAGATCCGTATTAGAGTACTTCTGTCAAGTATTTGTCGGCATAACTACGGAACTTTCAAGTGACCTCGACGTCATCCAAGGTGGAGCTGCAACAATCAATGTCCACAGATCTGTTTACCCTCCCTTCTAGACCATCCAAATAAGCTTGACATCCCACTTTTTATAAAGGCACAAATTCGTGAACACTTTCTCAACCATCCAATTCCTCCAAAGCTTCCATTCGCAGAACAACTTTCTATGCCTATCATCTCTAAAACCGCTCGACGTTTCAAAGCATTTGTTCCTTATACCAGTATTAGGAGAAATGATATTGTTTAACAAATTTTTTGTTATATCATTGACAGTTTATTTCTTTGCTGTACTACATTTTTATATAACCTACTTTTGTCTTCCCATTTTATTATAAAATATACACTTGCATATTAATATTTTAGTTAAAATAATCATTATAATTCATAACAGACGAGGGCAACTTATAAAGTATAAATATAAATTGATTTTTAATTGAAATATTAGATTATTTAAATTTACTCAGAATTTTAACGAATTATGCGCATGTTAATATTTTCTATGTTTCTATAATAAACTAAATTCTTTAAATGTTCTCACAAACATTGAATTATATACAATCTTCACAGCAGTATCTAATCGATATATTATTAAGATATGTGTTATACGTTTACGAAAGTATGTCCAAAGAGAACAAATCACAAAAAGTGTTTATTTTGATCAAATCATGCATAATAGTATATAATTCTTGCATTAAAATATCCACTTTTTTACATGTCATATATTTATGATGCAAAAAATCATTTTTCAATATATTGTTTTCTTTTGAAGATTAAGAAATGTATGCTTACAATTTGCTAATTCGTCTAGTATTTGACATTATAAATATTCCAATGACGTTGTTATAGAAATAGTTTCAGAAATATAGTTGCATATACAATAAGAATTATAAGAACATGTTGTTAAAATATGTATGTAGCAATATTAAAATTAAATAATGAAAGTTATAATTAATTGTGTTATTTAGTTTGGGCAACTTATTTAGATACAATAGTTCAGGAAATGAATGTCTGAACAAGATATGTGATGCGTAAACTCTTTTCTTTCATTGTGTTTAACAATAATTACTTCTTGTTCTTTCTTGATTCCAACGTACTCTTCTGCTGTCATTTCTATTTGTTTCATTGTGTTTAACAATAATTACTTCTTGTTCTTTCTTGATTCCAACGTTATACTCTTCTGCTGTCCTTTCTATTTGTTTCATTGTGTTTAACAATAATTACTTCTTGTTCTTTCTTGATTCCAACGTACTCGTCTGGTGTCATTTCAATTTGTTTCGTTGTGTATTACTGATATAAGTCTAAAACTTGCATGTATTGTTATTTTCGTGTTTACAACAATTTTCTGAAATACTTCTCCAAATTTAGATTTGCTCGCTTGTCTTTCAGAAAACATTCGCAAAACGTGGACGATGACACATCTCTTGCGTGAAACTTGCAGCTGACAAAACGTTTGGTCTTTTTTGAGAACAATACAATTATATGTACACCTGGGACAATGTACCTACACTGTTCATTACACTCTTTCTATAAACGTCATTTTATTTATTTTCTGACATAAAACACA
The DNA here is from genome assembly GCA_036023295.1 of Invenusta paracnida. Lineage (NCBI taxonomy): Eukaryota > Metazoa > Platyhelminthes > Proseriata > Coelogynoporidae > Invenusta > Invenusta paracnida. The sequence continues at coordinate 7,611 of JAYRBW010069828.1, read as the reverse complement.
CGGTTTTGTATCTCTGTGTAGTGTATACAAGACTCATATATCCATATGTAGTTATCATTCACACCATCAATTATTGGTTATACGTGTAAAATTTAGGTATATTTTTATATAAAATTGTTTTATCTTTCGTAGTTTTCTTAATAAAGTAGATTTCAGATTTAGCTAAAATCGTTATTAATTTACTGGTCATTTTGTGTTTGTGTAAGGAAATACGTAATTTACTCAAACAAATTCGATTTATTGTAATCAAATATATCTTCAAAATTAAGTTATTTTAAGTTTGTGCCTGCTACATATGTTTAAGTGTGAGTTGGTATTATTTAATTAAAATGTTAAAAAGAGCACATAATTCAAACGATTCATAAGTTTAATAGTTTATTGAAATACTTAGTAATAGTATCAAATACTATATCAGATAAAACAATGTTGGGAGCAAGCAGTTGTCAATTCGCTGATCCAAAACAATATCAATGAAAATCAACTATAAGAAAATAATATAATATGCATTTTTAATATAAGAAATCATGAATTCTTGTAGTAGGTTTTCATTTATATTAGATTAAACAGTGCTTTAAAACAATACAGATTAACTAAATAAATTGAAATAATATTATAACAGACGTAAACATGCACCAATAAACGTTAAAATCGTTAAAATATTGAAAGAAAACTATAAAGAACAGATTCTATAGATTATATTAAGATTATTTAATTTGGCAAAAATGACTTCGAAATATAAATAAAATTTGCTCCTTTAAATTCCAATCTGATGTACAAGTGTATTCATTTTTTCTTAAAGTGTTTTAAAGATCGTTTACTGCCAAGTTTTTGTTTATTAATTTTGTTAAATTATTTCAAATGTTTCAATTTATTTGAAGGATTCAAAAATAATAATTTGTACGACCGCAAAATGTTGTATGAAGCAAGGAAACATGTTATATGTTATTGTTGTCATATAAACATTAATACTGAATTTGTGATGCATTCTATTTACATTACTATTTATATTCACGTTCCATAAGTTTAGTACAGCCACTAAGATTGTATATTACGTATTCTTTACTTACACAACTAGCAAATAACTTAATAGATTATTGTATTTTGTTACATGATTTATTTATACTTATTTATATATGTATGTATGTAGGAGTATATTTGTTAATAAAAACAAATATTATTTAATTTTTTAACTATAAAATATGAGTAAATGGCAGCACACCTGATTACTCTAAGTGTCCAATATTCAATAGCTACTATATATGATGTATGATAAAATTGCTTTTTGCATGCTTTCAGGGTGAACTTGATTACCTTAAATCCATAATTAATTTCATTAAAACCATATTTGATTGACGTGTTACTGTATTTGATTGGATTTGTGTCAACATTTGTTTTTAGGAAACCTATACAACTTGTTTACATGAGGTTATTGAATTATTCGAAAACAACTGTAAAGAATTATAGTTAAATGAATTGGATTTATAAAAGACAGAGCTACTTAATATAAAAACAATAATTAATGAAAAGCTTGAGTGCACAAAATATTCATCATCTCACTTAGTTTGAGGTTAAATGCTTTCTTAAGATTATGTATAATTTTGCAAACAGGGAGTTTTTAGAATTGGTAAATTTGAAATTTGTCATTGAAATATTTTCGTAATTATATACACTGTAAAACTTTTAATGCATTAGCAGGCATAAATTTCACTATTTCCCCTTTTTAATGCATTATTCCAACTTAAAACGCATTTCTTGAATGTATATATTTTAAAATAATGCATTCCCAGTTAAGTGTTAAGCATTTCAGTAATGCTATTTCATTAATGCATTAAATTATAATCAGTGAAAAGATGCTAAACTTCTAAAACGTTATTTTAATGCATTAACAGTTATTTGGGAAGCATCTCATAATCCGATTTTATTAATGCATTAAATTAACATCAGTGGAAACATCACGAGCTTCTAAAAGTAATGCATTACAAATTGTTATACACGTTTGTCTAAAATCGAATTTTATTAATGCATTAAAATAAAATGAATGAAAGTGTTAGTAGTAGGGATGGGTTATTTCAAAGTCACCCCCCCTCCCGGCCAATCAAAATAGAGAATGACCTCAGCTAATGATAGGGCACGGAGAATCATAAACAGAACGCACACGTCTGTTATACCTCATTATATTCTTGCTTTCGCCTGTTTACGGTCGTATTCCCACGTGCTCTCGATGTATACGGATAGTAACATTACAAAGATGAATCTGTTTCTCGATGATTTACTCGGGTTTGACCAGCCATTAGACTTATCGATTCATCCATCAACCTCACCTGCTCAGTCTACCATTACTTTCCCACCAGCAAAGCTATATAGCGATAGGAACATTGCAAAGATGAATCAGTTTCTTGATGATCTGCTAAGGTTTGATAAACCATTAGACTTGCCAATTCTACCATCTACCTCATCTGCTCAGCCTGTTATTACCTCCCCGCCAGCACAGCATTGCTCTACCGTACCTATTGCAACCAAGAACGATGAATCCGCTCCGTTTTGCCCTACTAAAACACAGACTTTTATCTGCGGCTAGTGTTTGGGAGATTTTATAAGCCACTTCCGTCTCTATAAACATAGTCAGTCAAGCCAACACTGACACTATACCTCTAATGGAAGACTATTGCGACGACAACGTTCACAGCGCTACTGTATATCCGTTTTGAGGACACCAGTCCTCTTATCCAGCCTCCGGACTGTCTATCTTTGATAAGAGCTCTGATCGATGAGACAACTGCCATTCTACTCAACAGCTGAATCGAATTCAAGTTCCACCCAGTCCTGACTCTCCACATCGTCCAAATAGACCCGCACACAAATGAGATCTCACAGTCCTAGCAGCAGCTTTTTTCTTTGCCGCCGAAGTTGTTAACAACTCCACCTTCTACTACATCTACCAAGGCCTAGTTGCGGCAAGTAGAGGAGTTTATTCAGATTGGGTCAAATTGGGTTATTGAAACTGTGGAGTGGTTCGATATGAAAATAGTTAGGAGTCAGAGTATTCCCTAGAAACGCAGAAGAAGCTACACTATACTCCCTATACGACTGAAAGCAAAGCTATCTGTCAAGAACGATGTCTACAATGTCTAACAGAACTATAAAGCAATGGTGTCGTTGCAGGGTGGCAATTGGCCCCTGCTTGCTAGCTAGGCCTCTATCTAGTTTTTGATACATAATGTATAGTTTCTACGTGGGAAACACTATACTATTTATTGCAGTGCATGTCTACACTATTAATAATTATTGCAATAATTATGCCTTCACTGCCCTTTGCCGGCTCTGACGCGTCTGTAAATAAAAGTAATTCTGATAAAGATAATATGGTGACCGTTAGCTTAATTACGATTATTTCCGTATTTTGTTTTAAGTTATATGATACGCGTGCTGAAAAAGAAATTATTTCACCGTGCGAGTTTTACTGTGCGAAAAGCAGAGATGGTCGTCTTTAAGATTAACATCCAAAATGCTGATAAATGTTTTTTAATCTCGGTTCCCCCAACTTTAAAGGACATAACTGACAAAGGTAAGTACTTCTTTGTGACTTAACATTTTTAAGGTTAAATTTAGTCTTCAAGTAGTATTTCATCTATTGTAAAAAATGTAAAAGTTTTTATTATATGCAACCGCGAATAAGTCCTTTTTATTTAAAAAGAACTTCTTATTTTGTAAATTAATGTCAAACTTTAACTAATATTTTAATATGTATTAATACAGTAAGTATCTATAAAGGTTAAAATATATTTTTCGATGAAATATTTAACTATAGTCATAGACATAAATAGGAAAAACTTACAATAATTATATAATAAAAAATTATAATTTGAAAGTATTATTATTCATATACAGAATAGCAAGAATATGTTCAGACAGTTTGTAAATTTTGATGGATAGCAAATTTTCTATCGATCTTGGAAAATTGGACAGTTTGAATAGTCTACACAGATGGAAAATATTTTTGATTAAAGGAAGCCAAATTAATATCTAATTAAATATATTAAATGCAAATTTTAAACAAATCAGAAGTATTTTTAAAATTATTTGTAATAAATAAATTATAGACTAATTATCTGCAGGTAGTTGCTATCCCAATCCATCCTGATGAACATGCATTTTTTTCTACTTTTTTTGGATTATATTAAATTTATTTGCATATTTAATTATTTACACAATAAAAAAGTTTACCTGAAAAAAAGCCTTTCTATCCATCTGGGGGTATTTGCTATGCAGATAGCAAATACCTCCTTACAATTAGTAAATAATTTTTTTTTAATTTTTAATAAATTAAAAGTTACATCTGAGTTGTTTAAAATTTGCATTTAATTTAAATTAAATTAGATATTATTTTGGCTTGGCTTTCTAACTTTTTTTGTAAAAAATATAATATTAAAAATATTTTCTATATGTCCAAAATAGTTAAGCAGTTTGTAAACCATCCACACAGATAAGAAATTTGCTAACTGTCAGTAACAACAATTTGCAACATGGCTTAAATGGCAAATTTTTTATTAGTAATAATAGTAAGTACATTTTTCCAATTTGTGCATTTTCAGTTAGTAATTCCAAATTTTAAACATTTTTTGCTAGATTATAGATTGAGATTTAATCATTTCAAAATCTGTTTTTACTTTTGAAATTGATCAAAAAACAAATGTTCTGACATTCTTATTGAAAAATGCAATTTTTTGACATTTTTAGTTTTTTACATTATCAGGACAGTCTTTACCCATGTGAACTTGTACCCAAGACAAACTGTATAGTAAAATAATGTAATTGTTTATTAACAGGAAAATGTACTGGTTGGGAAGTCTCACAATAGTAGCCGTTGGTAACCATTGTTCTGAATTATCTAAAGGAGGTATATTATATGTACCTATATATGTACATTTTATATCATATATATTGGGGCCATATTATTGTACCAAAAATAAGAATTGCAAAGAATTTTTAAAATATTGATTTTTTTAAATGATTTTTAAATTTAAATGAGTCACATATTGAAATAAGTGGTTCTTTGTCCAAAATTAACTAGATATTCTTTTTCTACACATTTGTCTTGGATTGCATATGCCATATATACTGAAACCTGATACTCTTCAAATCACTTATCAACAGGACAATGTTTAGGATTTTAAAATGAAATGTAAAAAGCCTATTTATAAATTGAATGGCAATGTGTAGCAGAAAGTGTATGTGGTCCAAAATGTATTTAAGTACAAACTTATCATGAACTTAAAATATAAAATGTGATTACTGTATTACAGCACAAAACATTTTTATTTAACATAGATCTAGGATTTTATCTCAAAGTATGTTATTTATGCCATTGTAAAGAGCATTAAAATACATAAGTAGTGATATAGAATAAAAATATGGATTATAAGATATTTTTATTTGTTGAAATAAATATTATTTTAGTAAATCTAGGCAAGCTTTCAAAATCTGACTAAAATGTCTAGTCTTAAGATTGCATAAGTAAGTTAAGATGGCTCAGTGCATTTGATTAAACATCCTTTTGTTCATCTGTTCAAAGTCAAGCTTCTATAATATACCACTGCTACTGTTTACTTTATGTTAAAAATATATAAGCTCATTTTAATGATAAAAAATCTGATTTATAGTTAGATTCTCATTTTTCAGACTGAACATATATTTTTCTGGTAAGAAAAAAGAATCACTCTTTATATGATTTGATTACTAATTATGTCCATAACTTAACTTCTCAATATTATCAACTTATAATATTACATACTAGATTTGCACTATGTCCTCAAAGTTAGTCAACAACCTATTTAAAAAAAAATAAAAATAACTTCCCCCTTGAGTGGATTTTGGTGGAACTTAAGGGGTTATGTAAGATACTGAAGAATGTTTTCACCAATTTTCAGTTTTTTTATACTAATTTGGTCTATGTCTTAGCTATTTTGACCAGACTATAAGACCTGTAGTTATAATGTAAAGAAAATTACAAACTTATTGCTTGCCAATAGAAAGTTAGAAGATTTCAAAAAGTCTATTTTGGTCTATTGTTGAAAGTATGCAATTCTGACTGCTTGGACTTTAGATAGCCATAACTTTTAAATAAAAAATGCACAGCACTACAGATTTACTATTGACATTATGGGCATATAAATTTGATAATATTAAAAAATCTAAAAAATATGACCCTTTCATTTGTTGAATTATAATGACCCTTATTTATAAAATAATGAAATAAAATTAAAACTTGTTAGCAACAGAAAGAAAAACATTAATGAAAAGTCAGCAAAATGTTCAAGACTTGCAAATTTAGGGGATCCACAAAATGTGCAAGAAGGTTGGGATTATTATTATCAAAACAATAAATGTATGTCTACATCATAACTATAAACAATACATCAAATGCAGTGTGATCTTAAGATAAGTGCAAATCATCTAAATTTCAAATGAGCTTAATATTACAGTATTTGAGTTATAACTTTGGACCCCAGCTTAGTGCTAACTGACACTGATAGGCTGGGTATACTTTTATTTTAATACTAGTATCACTATTAAAATTATAGACTAAGTGTCAAGCAAAACATGGTTTATTGTCAAAACATACCATGTCAAAATACAGGGTGGCTCATAAGTTGCTGAACCCAAGAATCTATGCATATTGATTTATATCATAGTCAAACAGTGGGGAAATGTAAATAACATTAATAACACTATGAGATGGCATGATTCTAAATCAAATTTTAAATCTTGATTTGTATTTTGAATTTTACCATGTATTTTTAAATTTAAATTGAATTCATGAATGTATTGCAGTACACTAAAGCACAGCATTCTTTTTTGTGAATCATGGCTCAAGGAGGCAGACTGCTACAGCATTCTTTGATACAGCAACTTATGCACCACCCTGTATAATTTAAATAAACTTAGTAAATAACTTACTAATTAAAAAGAATATACAAAGATAAAACACTAAAAAATAACTCTCTCCAACAATTTTATCAAACATAAGATTTACTGGCAATCACAATTTAAGTCAGAAGCCAATTGTAAATTATTTTGTTCTTTACATAAAATATTGAGCATGGTTTCTATTATTTTACTGGGTAAAATTCCATGACTTCCATAGCATACTTTAGGTTTTAAAAATTGTATATAGTAGAATAAAAATAATTATATACCTATCCATAAATTAGTCAGTTGATCTAGATGAATAGATAGTTGATAGTCTTTTTCATGACATTCCCCCATGCAAAGATATCGGGAAATGGCCATTCAAAATTAAAATTCGATTATTTGAATCCAGCAATCTCTGCTAGTAAAATAAGTTTGTTGTGGTTACTTGGAGGTTGTACAGGGTTCCCACAGAGCATGGTGAGCATGGAATTTAAAGTAGCATGGAAAGCATGGATTTCCGAAATTTTTGCCTAAAAGCATGGAATAAGCATGGAAATTAGAAAGAGTGAAGAAATTTTCAAAAATGCTACTTTTTGACGTTGTGTCTAAATTAGACACAACATCAAAAAGTAGCATTTATTAGACTCTAATAATTATTTTTTTATTTCAGATTTTTGATATTCATATATAAGAATTAGT
>JAYRBW010069817.1:0-27006 GCA_036023295.1 Invenusta paracnida | reverse complement strand
GTATACCAAGATAGATATGTATGTTAGAAAGGATGCAAAATAATGGAATCAATCTGTATTCTAAAACTATGATTTTTAATTTTTTACAGGTAAATATAATTTTTCCAGGAAATATACCAAATTTCCCTGAGTTTTCCATGGTGTTCGCCACCCTGAAATACTGTATATTTATGTTTTCCCTTTATTTCACATACATATTATATAAAAAAAGAATACATATATATTTTTAATTTTGGGTGATAGCGATGGACCCGCTCTAATGATCGTCCAGAGGTGTCTACGAAACACAATTTTGCGCTAAATGTAGTAAAACATTATTTTAGGAAAAGTCACTAAAGATTATTATACCTGAATTTTTCAGTAACAAATGCCAGCGAAAATAGAAGATGGGGAGAGGGGCGATTTGTAGGGGGTTAATAAAACAAAAGAGTGCATTTAAAATTAATGGTGTAAAGTATCTAATTATATGGTGTGTAATATAATTAATGATTGTTTCTACACAGCTAGCTGTTATTAAATTTAGGACACATGCAATATAATTTATAGTTTTTTCTATGGTCTAAATGATGTTTAAATATCATATATATTATAATCTACCTAGATATATTTTTTCATTAATTAATATATGTATTATATTACAGATAAGTAACGCATATCTGGCGAAAACTATTCTTATTAAACAGAAATTATTATGAATTATATGAACAATTATGGAAATTGCTTTTATTATTAAAAAATACATTTTGAAACGGTAAAAAGTATATTAAATATAAAAGGAAAGCTTTATTAAGAACATGAAGAAAATTGTGAAGAAAGTATACAATATCAATACAGGATATCAGTTCGTTAGTACCTAGTATATAAGAAATAATAAGAATATATAAAGTTGTTAAAAACACAACATTGCATTAAGAAATGAGCTTTAGATATTATGTACATTGCATAAGTGGAAACCAAAAAGTTAAAATATAGGTATGGCTTGGATAATCTGCCGACCCTAAAGTCTTGAAACCGCGTAGTTATAGAAAAATATTAATTGTTATCAATCTACTACAAATACGTTATTCAAATGTCACATAATTATAATTTCACAGTACACTGAAGCCAATTCGTGAACGAAAAAGTCAGTAAAAACAATTCAGACAGGTGCTTATTCTTAGAATATGTTACTGTTCATATCAAAATGTTTGATGGCGGCGTCCATACGCAAAAGAAGGAATTGTAACGTTTATAAAAAATACAACCATTCTTCTGGTATTTGTTAATATCAATTATATTATATTTATATTAAACACTACTTACATCCAATAAAAATAGTATACTGAAAATTGTAGTATAATCAGTAAAATTTATACAATACGAAATTTATGGTTGGAGTATATATATACAGAAAAAAAGTATTGAAGAAGTACGCAGAGAAAATTCATATACAGATTAAAAATAGTGTCCAGTCGAATACTAAAATAACAATATTAGATAGTCAAGAGGTAAGTATTGGTTTTAAGTTTTGTAAAAAAATGTATCAGATTGTGAGTGGATGGTGAGTGGGAAATCTCTTAGTAGTAGTTTGAAATAATATTAAAATAATAAATATTTATGACAGAAAAATGAATGTGTGTCATTCATTTCAGTAAAAGAGATGTATATGTAAAGCTAAAAAAATATTTTAAACAAGTTTTGGAAATTTAAAAATTTGCGAAATAGAATATATGTGTTTAGCAAAATTAAGTAACCATGAAATTATTGGATGATAATAAATAAAACCAATTTTAATTGTGTAAAGTTGATTTTATGTATGAAAATAGGGTTTAAATAATTGTCAAGATCAAATCGACTTGCGTTAAATTGAAATAAATGTTATTAATACGTCAGTAAGCCATTATTATAAGGAACGAAATGAATTCTATGACAGACGGATCAATATATAGAAAATAGCACAGTGTTATAGATTAGACACAGGTAGATAATGTGGAGTGAACATTGGGTGGATTGTTAATAAAAGTGTTGAGGAATAAAAAAAGGTTTCAGCAGTAGTATGTAGGTGTATGCATCCGCCGCGTGATTAAAAAGGTTAGAAAACTAAACTTACATAAGTTAGGCCGATTTGACATAAAATCCGTACTAAGATACTAAGAAATTTTCTTACGACAAATAGTTTTTCAAACATTGATGACGTACATATTTTTATAAAGTACAAATAATTAAATTGTATAACTTACTTTATGCAAGATAGTAAAATGATTTATTCAACATTTATAGCAAAAATTGTCATTATCTTGAAAATAGAAGTGTTGGTCATTTTAATATCATTGAAGATTTAAATGAATGATATACGACACAATTATGTATATTAATTAATTCAATTGTGCGTACAATTCTAACTGTTGTCGGTTAATTTTATTTCTTAATGTAGTTTGTAATTAATTTATAAGATATAGTAAATAAAATTTTAAAAATATTTACGACAAAAATTTGATTAACAATTGCATTGGGATGTCTCTTTATAGATTATTATAATGTTTTATTCTAAACATGAAATATATGAAGTTATTTTTCCAACCCTATTTAGTCATCAAGTATAAATTAAACAAATATCAAACACATTGTATTCCAAATGTCCATGCATAGACTTATAAATGTTTTTATTAGAAAAAAGACAATTGAAACCTTGAAGCGGGTCCATCTGAAAGAGTCCAAAAGAAAAATAATGGAATCAGGTTACAGAATACGTAGTTTTGTGATGCACGATGCAAAGGCAACAAAAATTGACTACAAAAAAACTGTTTAGGAATATTTAACATTATCCTTTGAAGGTAATCTTTTTTAGAAAACATGTTTACTGATACGCTAAGCAAATTCTGACTATTGATTTATTCTTTTTTCTTGTCTATAGACATGCTTGCATTTCAAATAAAATTATACTACACCAAAAATAAATGCACTACGTAAATAAACCCAGGTAATGATAATCACAATCATAAGACCAAAATTGTCAAAAGGCGTTGGCCACAGTTTACACAGAAGCATTCGGTTTTATTTGAATATAGAATCAATGATAATATAGATAATCTGTCAAACGAGGGTTATAAAAAACCCGACCTAAAGGTATGCAGCTATTTTTTAATGAAAGCAACATAATTATATTATAAAGGGTTTTAAATTCAAGGTTTCATGAGAGATAAAATAATATACGTGACTTCTCGAAAATCATTCGAAATTATAGTGTTTCTGCTCATTTATTTTCAAATGACAATTAAATCAACCACGTATAAACTCAAACATTTTTATCGATATAAACAATGTGAAACAACGAAAATACTAATTAAAAGTATATAATTGAAGCGATAATGTAGTGGCTTATGTATTAATTAAATTAACACATAAGGCAATACATTATCGCTTCAATGATAAATATACTATATGCAAAGTAAAATCAATTAATAGTAAACATATTTTGTAAAAACTTAGGATTGGCAAATAAACATGGAAAAGTCGACAACAAGGAGTTATATGTAATAGTTAACTTAATGCTATAGCAAGAATTTCACTTAATAAAGTGTTGAACCTACACTGATAGTTCAACTGACGTTCAATTACGCCTAATAAAATGATTGATAGAATCAAGGAGTTGAAATGGAATCTACAATGTGTAGAGACAACTACAGATATTATATAAGTTTTGGATATACCACAGGACGAAATACAACATTATACTACCTTATTTTGATAGCGCGCAGAAAATGATAAAACCTACTTTTTAAGATATGGATGTATACGAGCAATTGAATTTCCACTTATGTTATTGGAAAACTGATACATCAGAACTGGTGCAATTTTTTAAAAGTTATTAACGTTAAAGTAGACTAATGCAAACTGTCGGAATTGTTTGTAAAATTGAGTTTATAATCACGATCAACTTATGTATACCTGTAGTGTAAAACTACATTTCAATGTATTACATGTTTTAAACGTATAAATACATATATATATAATATAAAAAATTTAATAAATAGCGTTTTAAACATGCAGAAACTAAAACATGTAACTAGATGTTAGAAAATAGCAGCGTTAAATATACATTATATGTATAGTGCATGAGCTTATACATACTGGTTTATGATGAAGATAATGCTGCATATAGCCATGGCAACCAATAATATGACTATAATCAGTCACCATTATTTAACCTCTGCATCACACAACTATATTAATAAAACATTCGAAGTATTTGTTTTAGTTTTTATGAAAAAATAAACAACTATAAACTATAAGGGCTACAATGACTATGTACAACAAATAATCGAAATCATAAGCTGAGTTAAAGAGATCTAAAATTGAAAATATACATGTTAAATACATGTATAAGTGTGATAAAACTCGGAATATATATGCTAGAAAAGAAAATCAATTCATTATGTAATTAAATAACAAAATCTTAAAATATGTTATTCATTAACATTGATTTCATTGACAGGTTTTTGTCATTATAGCCAATGATTTTTGTAATGTTAACACAGCCTAAAGATAGCGTAAAGTAAAACTGAAATCAGGTTTCACAAATTGAAACATGGACTTATTATATCTATTGGACATTTGTAGTATATATCCACTCATGTTGACAATATTCAAAGATGATATATAATAATATGTAGGTGTGTTTTCCACTTGAAACCACTTGACAAAGGATATGTACGTAAGTTAATTGTAAATAATTCTTTCTGACAGCTTTTATGTGTAATTTAGCTGAAGAATACTTACCTAATAACTTCTAGGTTATCAGCAAAACAGCTATACGCGAAATAGGTTAGAACTGTCAGTTATATAAAATCGTACCACCGAATGAACTTTTACTATAAAACAAGTGATCTGCAAAACAATATCATGTATATGCATGTTTATATGCACTAAGTTGAAAGAGGTAATTGCAGGAAATTTTATGAATGACATTTACATAACCATTGGTCATGCATTTTGTAATACCACATAGGCACTCTTTAAATACAAGGTTAAGTTCACTGAGTTAAAATACAATTTTAAACTGTAAGATATCAATAGATATCATATATTTTCATACCGAAATATGTCTGATATTTATTTGATTCTAAACGTAAAAAAAATATATATATATATATTTATTTTGAAATCACATTCAGTAACCGGTTAAAAATACATACATTTCACTAATTATAGGCTACCTATTAATTTATCGATCGGCTATTTCAAACTGAAAATTTTCCTCATATTATACCGACGCATGCAGTTTCATGTAAAAAAAACATTTTAAAATAAAATAATAGTTAACTTTTAATATAACCAATAAAATACATTTATTGATATTTTAAAGTTAAAAATACATTTTATTTAGACGTATAATGTGTGTTTATGCAGTTGCAAAATTGATGGTTAACAGTGTACATTCTTTGAAATAGAAATGCTTTCAGTTTTTTAGCAAAGTTTACAGCATAGAGTAATTATATAACCATTACTCTATGGTTTACAGTATATCTTTTATACTCGTAGATTTAATCAATAATAGCTCTTCACACACCAAAAAATGTATCTCTAATAGACCAAAAATAAACCAAAAGATACCAACATTTCATTGGTTTCAATTGTGTAAAAATCAACAAAGCAATTTTCCTGCAGTATATAAACTGCAGAAATGTATGTCAATTCGATTTTGTAACTTCATACTGGATGCGCGATAGAATGAGGATTATAATAGATATAATCTCTAACTTTAAATACCAAATCAATAATTCAATAGTTCACCTATTAATAATTAGTGACATAATTGTATTTAAACCGGCTACTACTAATGTAGATATTTAAAACAAATTAAAAATAATTTTACACATCTGACAACAATAAAAATTGAATGCATATCTTTCGGAATAAAAAATATAAGATAGTTATTAATATTAAAAGTTTAAAAATATTTCAAATCGGTGAACTTAACTAATTTGTATTTAAAGGCTTTCTGTGTAGCGTTGAAAACTTAAGGCCAACGCCGAGTAAAGGAAAATCAAATCCACACCCAGCAGCCTAAAACTTACCTTATACAGATTATCCAGGAAGACCAAATGGCAGAATAAACAAATGACAGAATAAATACAAACACAGAATAAACAAATGACAGAATAAACACAGCCAGAATTCTCTGAATATTTACTGTTAGGATCTTAATTACGTTTTGAATAAATATTCTTTAATTGGCTGTATACCTTCTATGTGGGACTACAATCAGTTATAGAACTCAAAATGAAAGAAAAACTTTACCCATATAATCCATAACAATTTTTTAAAAACAATATAAAGATACAGTATGCACTAGTATAATTCATCATCAACGTTATCAAAAATTCTACCTCTGAGGAGTCTAATTGTGCTTTAAAAGCTCCAATAGTTTCTGAGACACAAAAGTTCAGAAATTCCGCTTTTACATTCAAAATGACCTCCCTTCTAGAGCCTCTGTTAACTAAAACCGAAATGACGCTTTGAGAGACGCGTGCTCTGTCTAGTAAGTTGGTGTCTTTAAAATATACGTCTACTTTGTCCATGTTACTAGCAGCATTTCAACATGAATTTCTAAATTATTATGCAGGTATTCATTGAGACACTGACTTTAACTTTTTGCCTGTCTTAATGTCAGGGCCCACGAAACACGACGTGACGAAAAAATAAAAATAAATACTTTTCTACAAAGTTTTGCACATCGAGCGCGACGAAATCAGTTAATTTTTTTCAGTTTTTCTATGACTTCGTCGCGACGTGCTTGGTGGGCTCCGGTCTTTAGAGAGTTAGATTATTAATAAAACTGCAAAGATTAAATGAATGGGGCTTTAGTTCCATACTGAGTTAAAAAAATTGGTTGAAGCCCCCTAGTTTATATAAGAGCTAGGTTATAACAGTTAACTATAATATTGTGTTTAGTCATAGATAACGTTTTTACCTAGAAAAGACGCTATTAAATGAAGCCATTTAACGGATCCACGGGTAGTTAATACGTATTTAGCTCTACGTAAGTGTACTTTAGTACTTACCGACCACCACAAACATGTAACATGCGATAATGTGCTCAAAATCACGATACAGACACATACACATCAGCTATCAAGCGGGGCTTTCGTCACTATCAACTTGTTGTGCAAATGTGCTGCTGGAAAGATGGAAATTGGACCTCTCATTTAGATAATCATTTGTCAATTTATTTGTGTGCGAAGTTGTTACGATCGGCGCTAAATACTAAAACAAATTGTTTTGGGATAAACCCTAGTCTTAATTATTTTATTTACGAAAGTAATGAAGCCCTGGTTAAATTTACGCATTAAATATGAATATAATTTTAAATTAAATAATCAGATCAATAGACTATCGATTAATAAACATGCAAACGTAGAAAATGCATTCAAACCAAGATACTGAATCATGTGTTAAGCTTTACCCAAAGTAATCGAATTAATGATTATATTAATGTCCACACATACTCACATTAGTTACATAAAACAACCCTAGCAAAAAACCTTTTCTGTACAATTTAAATAAGTCAGATGACGTATTGTGAACTCATTAATCTCAACTTCAGTTCTATTTATAAGAAACAGTCTACAACACACCTGAAATTCAGTCACAAGTGAGCGAACTAGTTACCATTTGTTATAATTCAGTTGTCAAGTTATTTGAATGCCAAACCGGAATCTTATCAATAATGTGCACTTTGAAAATCTATCGCAATCAATAACATTCTCCAATAATCGATATATTCACGTACTATCGGAGATGAAAGTAAATAGTTACAAGGGCAGCACAATATATAGTCAGTAATTATTATAGTTAACAGCAATTTAGATTGCATTTTTTTTGGAAAATAAATTGTCATATTATAGCTGAAATAAAAAGCAAATGTACAATAATTGTACAAATGTATAATTGATTTATAGTTTTAAAGTTCACTAAAAAGGCAAACACACTTTTGTCATGACGAAAAGTCTGCTCTTTATTAGATTAATACAACCAACAGTTATTTAAAATATGAATTATTAATACACTCCGATTACTAGATTAAACCTAAAATCTCGCAAATATTATTAAAACACGATACGCAGCTATCCCTCTATTCCCATAATAAATCTCGAAATATTAAATGCAGCTTCGAAAATATATACCTATATATATATATAATATTAAACAATCTAACATTGACTTAAACTTCGAGCTTGTGAAATCAAAACTATCAAAGTTACAGAACCCTTTAGTTAATAATACCAATATTGCTATGTTATCACAGGTAGAATCCGACTTACTAGTTATATTACTCACTGGTTTTCGTTTTGTAAACTTATATGTTTGTTCAGAAACAACAGACGAACATTATATATACATGTTGGACCTATTCTGCTTAATCGGTATTGTGAATAAATGCTTGGGGTTAGGCAGTGATAAACATCACTAACCTGCGATATAATGAAATGCTGTTATACAATATAAATTATACTTACAAAAGTTCACCTGTAAAAAAATAAGCTTGAAAATAGTCGGTTTCGCATAAAATGATGTTACGCCATGGTGATTTCTGTTGCAAGAGGCTTGCTATTATTGGCATGATTGTAAAAGTCAATTGAAACCTCGTATGCATCAAAATGAGAAATTAGTTACATCACACTCGTAAGTACCGACAGCACTGTATCGATCTTGCTGCCGTATATCACCAATTTATTGTAAATAGAGCATAGAAATTATTTATCTTTCTCATTTATTTACAGAGCAATTAAAATGAAAACCCAAGGATAAAACTGTATTGGTTGTTTCATTGATTTTTTTTCCTTGGTTGATTTAACATTGCAAATACATACATACAAACTCCGTAGGGACTTACGAGACACACTGTACTTGTCACTAAAAAAGAGTCGAAACAGCGCTGTCTACTTCTCCCCGAAATGACAATAATATGAAATCATTAATTGAAAATTACAGTAACTGTCCTCGAATAATTCTTTCTATATTAATGATTGCCTGAGCCATGCAGCCGTTAATTATTAATTTCAAATGAAGTAGTTTTGAAACTTTGTATATAGGCAAACCAAAACTTTTGAAATTTGCTTCATTGCAAAATGGTAAAAATTTTTAATAACAAGAAAGGGTAAAAGTAAGCATTTTTTCATTATTTTAAAATTAATGAAAATTTGATTTTTCCATATTTTTGCAAGAAAACTTATTGACACCATATTTCGTGAATTATTACACGAAGTTAATCAGAACCCAAAATAGAATTTCGCAAGAGATATAATTGTTATATATACAAAAAGTGTGTTTTACATATTTTAATGAGGTGCATATTTAGGATATGGTCACAATGTCGAAAGAATGTGCTGTTCACCTCTCTTCGAATAATGCTGGAAACATTTTATAATCGTTAGACTGAAATCAGTCATCGTTGTTCTTATCATAGTTTGTAATATATTACCATTAATGAATTCTTGCTCATAAATTCAAAGATGTTGCATTACTTGTTAATTCCTCCTCATAATTACACAATGAAACCTTTGTAGTGGGGGTCAACGACAACGTAATCTAGGATTAAATCCAGACTAACCGGATAAATAATACTTACCCGTAATAATCTGAACACATAATATGTAAATATGGACAGAGGTTTTGTTTCAATAGTGTCAGGAATGTGTCGTCGCACACATACTAATCATAAATCATAAAACTTACTTCGGATTGTATGATTACATGACTTACGATGAAATCAAATGACAATAATTTGCGTACTTCTCTTATAGAAATGAAATATGATATAGGGGGTTCATTTTATTATTTCTCAGCACGACGTGAGCCAACTGTTGCATTGAGTTAATTACATGCACAACGAAAGAGCAGTTAATAGTGCCTACCAAAAAGAAAGTTAGCAGCTAATTTTTGAGACATTTAACCTTCATTAATTGTCTTCAGGTTCATTATGGAGACGCAAAATTACTTTAAGTACTTCCAACAAATCGATAATGATAACAAAATCACGAGAAGAAACCATATTTTCAATAAAAGCTATAAAAATCTATGTTATAGCTAACTATACTATACGAACAATAATGATAGAAAGAAATACGACGTGGCCTGCTTGGAATAATGTATGAAAAGAAAATAGCAGACAAAGTGTACAATGACGAAATACTACTTGTGAAATATGTTATTATTACTGCAAACAGAACGGCGATTTAAAGAAAAAATGTTGACAACAAAATTAAGTCGAGATTATCAGATATTTATAGAGGCTGATACCCTTACGTGGCTATTTAGTTCATTCCTGAAATGTTCCTAAATAACCCATGTCGGCACAAATATAAATGAAGTATATACGACAAGCCAATAATTGACTGACAGAAAATAAAAGCAAATAATTATGAAATGTTATCAAAAATGTCTTTAGAATAATTTTTATATGTATCTAACATATTTTAAAATGTGAACATTCTATAAATAATGTTTATTCTGTAGCCTATGAATAATATTAATCTTTTAACAATATATATATAAATATGGTTATATATGTATGATTACACCTTGGTATATATAATTGTTATCAATATCGTAACAAAAAATTAGTGCACCAATATCATTAAAATAATATTAATGTTTCAACGCATATCGTATCATGAATGCATTCGATTCGCTCAAAATACAGATTTTGTCATATTTACTAAATGTCAAATGAAACCACTAAAATAGGTACAGATGTTGTCATATTTACTAAATGTCAAATGAAACCACTAAAATAGGTACAGATGTTGTCATACTTACTAAATTACATGCGAAAGCGCTCGGCTACCACCGTTATTCTTCATTGCAGTGTTCTCAGGACACGTTGTTGTTGGTAGCTCCAAGTGCGGTGTCTGCGGTCCTTTCTGATACTTTCGGAGAATGTATCCAGGCTAAGTTTGTAGGGAATAACATAATATAACATAAATATATCACGTAATACAAATATGTATATATTTAATGTTAAAGTTTTTTTCTCAATGAATAGTCGAAGTTTTAAATATCCCTTCCCCAACATTTGAAACCATTTCGGAATAATCACGACTAAAACTAATGTTTAATTCGAAGGATAAAAAATTCACACATTATAGGTCTACCATGCAGCTTAAATAATGAATATAGTATACAACTCCAATGAAACAACCAAATGACAATTTCTACGGAATTTCTTGTGTGAATTTCGGTGTCCGTGAGTTATGCTCGTTTGGTTATGAATCCGTAAACAAAGCTCGGTCACAAGTTCCATAGCAACAGGCAGCGTGCATGTATGATCCATAGAACTTTAAAGACAACTAGAGTTTTCCTAGTTATAAAAGGAAATCAATATTGACGGGAGAAGTTTCAATGTTGACAGAATTAATAGAATCGTAATAACTTAACTAAATTACTAATATGTCTCACGTTGTTAAGGCAAACCAGTCGACTAGACTTTAAACAGTAAACACAGTTTTGTATTTAGGCTAGACATAGCATTAAAGACAGATTTGAGAATATGAAACTACCACAGACAAATAAAATTCGCATTATTTAAAAAAATTGCATTCAAATATATCTTTAGATCAGATTAAGGACATAAAATATTTGGCAGTTTGCCGTACATAACATTTCGGGACAATTTAAAAATCTTAAATAACTCAGTAAAAATTGATTGAGAAAATTTTGTTTTATTTTATGCAATAATATAAAATCAATATCTCACTAATTAAATATATCGATACATTTCTTCTTCATTTCGAACAATATTACAATCACAATATGTGAAATAATGATATTTCCTTTCGTGTTCACCATTTTATCGGTTTTTAATGCTTTATTTTGGTATTTATAAACGATCCTTAATACAAATATAGCGATATTGATTTCTTATAATATAGACTAGTGAAAAATCGTCAAATGATAGGGCTGTATTTTTATGTAGAATTTTCTACAAACAATGTTTTCGTAATAAACTGACCAATAGTGCATCACATCAAAAAGCATACTCTGCGAAAAAAGAGGCTACAGTTATGTCTCTCTCACCATGGCAATGGCGATGACGACGCCAATGGCGCCTCCTCCAAGGACGTCGCTCCAGTGGTGTTTGTAGTCGGAGACCCTGGAGAAGCAGACGTAAACGGCGAGGATTAGAGCTGTGGTCTGGAGGAGGAGTCGAGCTGAAGAGGCGCGCGTGATGCGAAATCGGATCTCCAAGTATATCTGCCGGGGCGTGACATAATTGGGTAAATTTACGTAAGACCATGATACTATATAAGAGCGTCAGATAGAGGCGTGACAATAGAGAAAATGATTAAACCGAGGCGTGACACTATGTTAGAGATATATTTAGAGGCGTAAAATTCGGAAGAGTCACATAAAGGCATGGCACAATATGAAAGCGTTTCATAGAGGAGCGACATAAAAGCGGAGATTTAAATAGAGTAGCGTGAACAAATTGACAGTGTTATATAAGACGTGACACATGGGGGAGATTTCAATGAAGGCGTGACATATTGATAACGTTACATGAAGTCACAAAATCAGAGCACTATGAAAGGAGGTGAATAAGAGATAAGAATGTTAAATAGCAAGAGCTGGCATGATATAAATATTATTTTAGCAACTAAACAAGGCATACAAATAACTCACAATCAACGCAATTGCACAGTACATGGACTGAGAGGAATGCCCCGATGGAAACGACATTCTGAAACAAGAAAACAACAGTTTCTCAAAATTCTAATAGTGAATGGATTATTTACAATTATACTGACCGCATGTTCTTAAGCTTGGCAGCGTCACTGCTCAGACAGGTGTAGTCCTCAATGTAACCCCGACTGCAGTTCACCCGACGCATATCCATCTGACAAACGGAAAAGAAATGGGGACGCAATCGTCCCAACACGATCTTCCCGGTAACCGTGATTAACTCGACAATAGCGCCTCCAAGGAGGAAGCATGTCTCGTAGCGGTAGATGTTTGTCACAATCTGAAGGTGAATCGAATGAAATGCTTCATAGTACAGAGCGGGGAATATGGAATAATATCAGCATCATTGGCAGTACCATATATAAGTCTTAATAATACATATGTATAAAGTTTATAAGACCACCATCAGCGACTGAAGCAGTTTTAATACCCGTCAGTTTAGTTGGGAATTTGCGCTAACAGAATATCGTATATCAATGCTGGCTTATATACTTTACTTGTCAGAAAAATTGATAATAATTCTTGCTAAGTAGTGTTTATTAAAACTACTTCTAAATTATTTATGATTACTATAATTTTAAAAATAAACGATTGTTATATAAAAATGTGTCCTAAATATCTCCAATCAACACAAACGGGTAATTTCATTAACTACCGCTAATAACAAGGTAAAGAACACATACACAACAAAAAATAGTGCAAATTTGTATAAAACTAACTTTAGGAATTGGAGAGTAATCCTGAGACACCACACGTAGACTGTTACTTCTAGCAAGAAGAATGATTTCCAGAATTATTATCTGAAAAAGATTGAGCCATGCATTGTTTTAACGTGATGCATTTATAAGTATATTATAATAGAGGACTAAAGTGTCTCTATTTAAAATAAAAAAGTTGTACATTTTAGGTTGGTTTGCCTTCAATTATATAGTTTACATGTGTTATACAAGAAATACATTGTCATAATTAGTGCATATATATATACACATTCTAGAGAAATGTTGAATGAGCAAAGGCACTTGCAGAATTTTTCAGATTTAAATTATACAATTTTAGGCAATCAATATAATTAGATTTATTGATTGATAAGCTATTTATATGTACATATATATGCAATATGCATCTAATAAAGACAAATTATGACATCAGTAACACTGTAATAAAAGCATATAGATTTGAAAAATAAAAGTCTTCTTCCAACACTTACAATAACAATAGTTCCAAGGTAGCCAACACAAAACATGAGCTCTGAGGAGACTGTTGAATCTTTGTAGGGGTGCATGAGGCTTTCATCATTACAGAAAAAGCCTCGAACAAAAGGATCCACCCCCTTATTCAGTATGGCCACTGGGATTAAAACTAGACAGTGGGAAACAGAGAATTTAATTATATAAAATTAGAGACAATACTGTTCAATAAAGGACAATTTCAGCTGTAAAAATTTGTCTAACTGTAAAATATTCATATAAACAACCCAAAATAAATGATGACAATTTTTAGGCCCATACAACAAAATCCATCTGAAGAAATGATGTCACTAGCATCCAACTTAAATCAGTACTACTTAATTATTTGTTAAAAATAATAACAATACAAGGATAATAATCCATAAACAACAGATCAATGGTATGGGTAATACATGTAATTTCCAAATATGCAAATAGAAAAAATAAATACTGTAATTATTATTGTAGTAATTTTAATGTTGCAACTAACTAAACGTTAAAACTATTTGACTGATCAGTCTGTATTTTTTAGTTCTCTGATGCAGCATAGACACATTGACTTCCATTTTTGCCTTTCAGGTTCAAACCCTACTCTGGTGTGTATTTTCAAGACATGGTTTTGCAATATAACAGGAATGATGACTAGCAAGATGTTAGTACAAGGTGTTCATTCAAATTTGACATAATCTAAATAGATGTACAGGCAGACTGCCAGATGCCACAGATTACCAGCAGGTCAATGTAAAGATAGACTGCTGTCACAAGAATGCTGATGATTTTGGCAGTGTCTAGATATTTTAGTGAATTATCTCCAGTGCATACGACCTTTTATACATCAGTTCAATATATGCTAAAAACTGCATTACATTAACTTTGACTATCTGATCGGTCAATCCAGATTATAAATGACAAGAGTTATCTTGATCAATATATTTACATGATAGGTATATTTTGTGTTCTTGAAAGAATATATTGTAAATCTGTTGAAGTTAGATAATAACTGCATCAAAATTGTCTTCTTATATATTTAAGATGTAAGATATATTTAATTTTAACTTGTATTTTGCATTATTTAAATATTAAAATCTAGATCATGTATTGTACTCTTACTTATCACTAAATAGTATATATCATTTTTATCATCAATCAATCATGAATAATAATAAGAATAATGCAGTTCATAGATTTATATTTAAAAGGAATTAATTCTCCTGGAACTAATTGAACCATTGGCATTTTGTGGGACAAAAAATATTAAACAGGTATTTTGTACATAGGTCAAATATAAGATTATTCAATATTCTTCCTCCACGAGCTAGATAAGATGTAAAGTAAGTTCTATGACCACATGGTATAAATTGGAAATATATTGCTTCACAGAATATTTGTTTTTTATATTTATGGTACATTTTTTTGCATGAATAAATAAATGCACATACGTATTATCATACAGTCAAAACTTTTTGAATATTATTTTAATTGTTATTTTAAACTACAATATAACACTGTTTATATACACCCACACTCATTAAAAACGACACACACCATTAAAAAATACCGTTTTATGAATATAGTCCATTTAACTTTACTAATGTATAAGAAGAGTTTTATAATTTAAAATTATTTTATTCTTTATGATGTTTGCTATCAAATAGCATCAATCAAGAATTTTCAAATGTTTGGACTCAAATCTGGGGAGACATGGATGGCCAATGAATAGTAGTGATGCGGTTCTCAGTAAGGAAACCTGTGACAATCTGAGACTAATGACAAGGTGCATTGTCTTGCTGGAACATCATCCTTTGTTGTTGAAGGTTGAGTGGCTGGAGATTCCGCTGGAGGAGGTCAACATAGGCTTTTCCATTTAGACGACCCTGTACTCTTGTCAGTGGACATGGGCCATTTCGTGAAAATGCACCTCATATAATGATGGAGCCACATTTATAATGTAAACTGAGTCTTATCATCTGTCTCTGGAGTGCTGTACCTCCTCTTTTTCTGACATTGAGGCACTGGCAGCTGGCAATTAAGTGGATGGGACTTTCATCAGAGAACAGGATGGAGTTCCATTGCTGGACAGTCCAGTCCCTTCATGCTGTAGCCCACTGCAGTCATGATCTCAGATTTCTCTCTGCCATGAGGGTCTTCTTACGAGCTATCCTTCCCACTGTGGAGTCATTGCTTAACTGTAGAGACAGATGCTTGGAGGCCATGCTTTATATGCCATCTCTGCTAGAGTTCTCAGGCCAGTTGCTGAGGATTTCTAGATGACATTCTGATGAGTGCATGGTCATCTTGACCCTCTCACAGAATGGGTCTCTCTGTGCTTGGAAATGAGATGCTGGACATTTATTCTTGTGATGCCTTCTTCATAAGTCGCTGATGGTGAAATTAGCTTAATTCATGATTGTACCACAACAGTCAAAAGCTGCCTGAGAAATACTGGCCTGCATTGTTGCATAACTAAGTTCAAGTCCCTCCTCATTCAGTACCACAGAGCTGCTAGACTTATATGGACTCAAATAAAATACCAACATTGGACAGCAAACAGGTAGAAAAGGTGCATCTTCTCTTATAAGAGTCTATTTCACCACATGATATCATGGCAATAGTGTTATATGATATGTCTAGGAGGTATAGGCCTGTAACAGCATATTCAGCCAACTGTGTATTTAATTCTAGTGGGAAAATCTAATGAGACTTTTCTCATAATGGTATTAAGTTACTGATGTGAATGATATCTGGCAGATCTCTCTCAGAAACATATTGTTAGTCTTTAAATTATAATAAAAATACCTAATATAATTTTTTAACTATATAAAAACTATATATGATATTTATGTATATATAATTATTTATATATACAGTATTATATATAGTATTATACTATTTGATCACAATTTATGCTGTCTTAAAAGGTATATTTTTATAAAAGTAAGTTTTAAATAATTTATAACCTATATATTTTTAATTCTATTATAAAAATGGGAAATCAATATCTCATACAGAATGCCTATATCCATAATATTTAAATTTCCATAGTGATACAGTAATCATTATTTTCAGAAAATCTAATCTTACAGTATTAGATAATCTACAAATAGAAAATGTACAACTGCTTCAACTCATCATCAAATATTTTATTTAATTTGACCATTAAGTTTGAGGATATCATGAATGATGAAGGTGAAAATGGTGAAACCAGCTTATCTTCTAGAAAGATACACTAAATGAATCGTTCCAAAAAACACTCAAGTGAAAAGAAACTGGAGAGTTCGCTAGTATCAGCAGTGGGCAAGTAAGAGAAATGAATGTATCCAATGAAGCAGCACATTGGAAGGACAATGTTTTATTTCAGAAAAGAACCTCAATGATTATACAATTGACAAATTGATCTATTACATACTATGCTTCATATTCAAAGAAAAAGACAATAAAGGTGATCATTATAAACCTAAAACACTATGCAAACTTATTATACAGATACAGCAAAGCACAAATAATCTGCAAATGGAAGAATTTTTTCAATTCTTACACAACTCCCAGGTTAAAATCTTTCAAAGGCTAAATGCGATATAATCACTGTGGAAATGGAAAACATATGTGGGAGAACAATATTTTACGCAGTGATAGCCCTGCTCAACTGGTCAATACAATACAGTATTTGATTGGACTAAACTTTGCACTCCATTGGGACAAGCATGTCTACTTAACAAACAAAAATTGCAATCAAAATCCCAAATAACCTCTCAAATATCACATAGATTATTTATATTGAATATTGTTAAAAAACAGACTGCTTCTAATAAATTGGTGTCTCAAAATTCCGGCTTTGATAATTTTTGACATTTATCCTGCCCAAAACATTTAAGAAGAAAGGTTATAATTTATAGGGAATTTTCATCAAAACAACCAGGGTTGATTGAAAAGCATGAACAAAATGCAGAATGTCATCACTGCATACACAAATCTGGATCCCAAAAGGACATTGCTACTTTGTATGAAGAATATATTTCTCATCAACCTAGTGGTGCACCTGATCATTTATACTTGCAACCTCTTGGTAAACCCAAAGGCAACATTTTGTACATTTGTCAACTAGTCAGAGTTCATACCATTGAGAAAATGATAAAAGTTCTTTGTAAAAAAATTAGAATGTGAGGCAAATACACACCTTATTTTTTAAGAGAAACAGCATCTAGGAGAATGTTTTCCATTGGAATTGATGAGCAAGTTATATCCTCAGTAACTGGTCATAAATCAACTGCTGTTAGGGAGTACAAAAGTACAAGTACAGACCAACTGAAACAAGCATTAGCTGCTATACAAGGTGGACAGGAAACATCCATTGCATAGCCCACACATTTCCATTGGTACACACATAGTGTCATCTCTTCTTCAATATACAGAAAGCATCATCTCTTCCATGAAGAAGTTGAAAGTTGAAATTAATGCAGGCAAAAACAAAATTAGTGTAATCTATCAATAAATCATGTTACCAGGTTTGGTTTCAGCCTGTGACATTCATGTAATAGTTAAATGAATCACTATTATTGTTTCTAATGTTATGTGATTTTGCTCATGATATACTTTGATGTTAAAATAAAATTCATTAAGACAAGAATGCATTGCATATACATTGAAATGGAGGAAAATATAGGTTATGACACAGAAGCTACTTGTATTTGTTATTTTTAGAAATAATGTACTCAGACCTTCAGTCCATGTAGATAATTATCAGCAGAAAAATTAAAATACTTGTAGCTTCTTTATTACATATAATCATTTTTTATCTAAAAAAGAGTATTTGATACAAGCCAAATAATTACTTATATATAATATAGCATATAATCTAAACATTTATAATTAAAAAAATTAATTTTAGTGTGATAGGTATACTTATATAAAGATTTTTTTATAAGATTATTTAAGAACTCATTAATATTAGAGACCTCAGAGCAATATTTTCCAATTAGAAAATTTTATATATGAAAAAATATCTTTCAATTAAGGGTGATGGATCTTTTTTCTTTCCATACTTAGTGTGGATCCTGCATTAAGGGGAGGGGGAGGTGGGGGGGGGGGTGCAGTGGTTGCAAACATTGTTAATGGATTTAAAAATATATATATATGAAACTTACTATATAATGTTAATAATATCACATATTCTTTTAATAGATTTATGGAATTATAATAATTAACTTAAAAATTTTTAAGTAGTGCTCTAAATAAGGATTTTGATATCTATCACCTGTCTAAAATATATAGACAAATATAGAATACTTAAAAAATTTACTTGTTTGCCTGCATAAGTAATCAACATTTTTATTTGTCCATTAGAAAATTTATTTGTCCATAGACAATGAGACAGCCATTATTTCAAGGACTGTTAAGGTATGCATTTTCTTGATTTTGTACAATTTAAAAGAAAATGTATTATTAAAAAAATCTTTGTTTACCCACAACTTTTCCCTGTAATGTTTTCATCACAATTCTATTTAAAAAGGTTTGTTTTACATAAATTCATTGCACATCTTACGATTATCTGTGAAGTCATAATTTTGGTATCATTAGATTCATAAAAAATCTATATTAGAAACCAATGGCCAAAATTATGATTTATTTAGTTTAATCTACAAGAAAGACTAAATCAAGTCAACATAACATATTTTTATGGTATTTTTATAAGACTTATAGTTAGTGAAATCGATTGTGCATCTTACAATTATACTGTTATGTCATAATTTTGGTATCATTATAATCACAAAAAAATTCTATATTAGAAACCATTGACCAATATTATGTATGTTATGTTACTCATTCAAAAGTTACAAAATAATAAATATTTATATATATAATCTATACTATATATATATTTTTTTGTATAACATACCATTTGAATCTCCATAATATTCTCTAGACAATTATAATATTTATTTTTGTTGTAATTCTTTTAATTCCCTTAAATTTGACTTTAAGTTTCATTTTTTGTTGCTTGTTTCACATGATTTCTCTAACAAAAGCAAAAAAATTGGTACATTTTAAAAATTTAAATTGTAAGTTTTTATATAAATTATTTGTATATATAACAGAAATGTGTAGAATAAGCAGATTTCTAGCTATCTTATAGTATAATCATATCAATAACATTTAAAATAATTTTTTAACCGTTATTATTTAAAAAACAATAAAAATGTTTGAGCTTTTTATGTAAATATGTCTGTTTCCAAAAAATTGGCAGCATGATCACTCTATTAATAATGCAATTTCTGGCAAAATAAGGATTGATCAATAGTATTAAATAATAGTCTATTAATATTTTTTATCTTGCACTAAGGGGAGGGGAGGGGGATATTCAATCTTAACACAGATTCTGCTCTAATATGGAAAAAATATATCAGTCCTTAAATTAAAAAAAAATTATTAATATTATAAATTATAAAAATTATGTAACCTTAAAGCCTATCTCATACATATAATTTTGATCCTGTAGACTTTATGACATTATATATATAGTATGATTTTATAAATATAATTAATAAAAAAACAAATATTATTCTTATTTAATACTTACTATTACTTTTACTTTTTAGTGGTACTGGCACTTTATGAATTTTTTAAATATATTTTCTAACTTGCTAATAGTAATTGTAATGGCAATGCCATGGGAAAAACAAGCATATGTTTCTATAATTATTATTTTAAAATTTAATTTAAAATATAATACAATTAATAATTTTAATGTAAAATGATTGAATTAACTATTAGTATTAATAAGAATAAGATTTAAGCCTAGCTCTACTTCTATTTCTAACTCTTAGTTGTCTAAACTCAAACTGACTTCTAAGTCAAAGTATAATATTAATAATAATAAGGCTAAGAAGCAATTTATATAGTACCCAAATAACCTCTCAAATATCACATAGATTATGTATATTGATTATTGTTAAAAACAGACTGCTTCTAATAAATTGGTGTCTCAAAATTCAGGCTTTGATAATTTTTGACATTTATCCTGCCCAAAACATCTAAGTTATAACTGTCAATTGATCTTTAGTTATAATACACATTCGATTCTTGCATATACGTATTTTTAAATTAGTAAAATGAAGTATCATAAACGTACTGCAAATAATAAGGGCCAAATCGCCAAGGCATCTTATTAAAATATTAGATTTAGGTGACATCCTCCTGTGACTCAGATTTTCCCGCAAGATTATGAAACTAAATTTAATTGATTTAAAATCACTCGCTCTTTCTGTAAATAATCGTTTTAAAATATTCATCAATTAAAACAGGGAATTATATAATAAATCATTAAAAATATAATTTAAAGAGTTGTGATATATTTTGTCTAATTTGAAGTCGATAAGTGGGTGTATTGACATGTGTAAATATGTCAAAAGATATGTGTAGATATGTTGAAAGCTATATTTTTATATGTTGAGAGGCATATGGGGATGTGTAAAATTATAAGGATATGTAACCTTTTTTATATATATGGTCAGGTAAATGTATTAGCCATTGTTCGTGTATTTTAAACGGATAAATACTAAACACA
Organism: Invenusta paracnida; assembly: GCA_036023295.1. Classification (NCBI taxonomy): domain Eukaryota; kingdom Metazoa; phylum Platyhelminthes; order Proseriata; family Coelogynoporidae; genus Invenusta; species Invenusta paracnida. Next base: position 5,496 of record JAYRBW010069817.1, on the reverse strand, counting down.
GTAAAACATTATAACTATGTACAAATGTTTATTAGGATATTAATACCCTACATCTATAATAAACAACATTTTTCGACTTCGTGAAAATTTCTACTTTAGGTGGATTAGGATTTTATCTAAACATCTATAAATTTAGTCAGCTAAGCTTAAAATATAAAATATATATAAGGTTGTTTATGAAGTTTCTTTATTTTTATATATGAAACTAACGCGTCTTTTACCTGGCATTTTATAAGAGCGAATTTTAAACTGAACCTAGATACTGAGCGAATTAAGAACAAAGAAACATATTAAAATCTTTGAATTGAGCGAACATTAAATTGAGTGAAATTTAAAGATCGCTCAATTTAAAATTCGCTCTTATGATAGTACACCGCCTTTTATATTTTTATCAATTTTTGTAAAAAAAATCCTCAGAAACAATCTTAACCCTATCCGATAAATAGAGGCTTGATTATTTTTGACATTTTTCTAGTCATTTTTAAGTGAACAAAAGGATCAGAATAAGCTTATGTGAATTTCCCTAAAATAAAACCTTACAACTAGCGCTATATTCATTATTGTGCACCCAAAGGTTGGTCATGGGATAATTTTAAAATTCACCTCTTTGTAAAAATGAGTAAAACATACATTTTATTTAAAACTGCGTATCTCTCTTAAAATTAACATATCTCTTATTCGGGTATTTATTAATTAAAAGTAATAATTCACAAAGTATACAGCATCTATATTTGTGCCAAAAAAATTTTTTTTTAATTATAAAAAAATCATCTTATACCTCAATTTGATTATAATTTTTAAAACCATTTTTCTATGGAATGTGTATGTTTCTACATGCAAAGTTTCAAACTCCACTCGTTAAAAGTTAAACAATTACATATTATAGGAGTTTTTGAAAATAAATCTATAATTTATGTGTATGTCGAGAAATCAAAATAAATAATTAAATCTTAAAAATAATCAAATAAAATGAGGTTAAAAACAAATTATTTATATAATCATAGAGTATTGACAGATAGAGTTGCGACTCTTCTTGATTATTGATAACAGTTTTATACTATTATTTTATTACCATAAAGATTTTATAAAATTTACTTTAAATGCAATATTATCTTTTAAATAGTAAATGTGTAATAAAAATGTTAGATTCAAATGTAGTTATAACTATATTTTATATATTCGTGTGACATGCAAACATTATATAAGTCTTGATAATTAATCTATTCATTATAAAAATAACAGTACTTATCTATTAGGAAACCATTTATGCAAGCTTCATTAAAATACAACGTTATTCTATCGAAAAATGTACAAGGCGATGCATTTAAAATCAATAAGAGTCAAAACTCGATGTTTAATAACACTATGATAACCATATTATATATGTATTCAATGTATGTGCTAAATACAAAATCGTCGTTGATATGCAATTATTGTATATGTTATCGTTTTTGTCTATGCAACAATTGCGAATTTTTCACGTGAGACAAAAACCAATTTTCTAATAATATACGTATCCTGTTTAAATTATATTCATGTAAAATATTGCCTAAATGTATAGTAATATATTTATATACATTTTTAAAGTAAAAATGTTTTATTTTTACAATATTAGAGATTTTTTCACAATTTTTGCACAGAAATATCATTATTCATAAATGACAAATGTAAATTTTATACACAGAAATTTCGTTTTATCTACTTTTAAAATTAAAAAAATTAAGTATGCTTAAAAATGTAATTGTTTTTTAAGAAAATTTATTACATCATATTATGCCAAACATCGTAACAATTGTTTATTTCAGCAAATATGAATATGTATTCAATTGTTTATTTGAGTAAATATATAAATTATAAAAAAGAGAAAGATTTAAAACAACCTTCTGAAAAAAAATACACTTTTTTCAAAGTTCAAGTAATCACACGATATACGCATTTTTAATACATTATATCATTTAAGTTGAATTATCAAATAGTTATGTTTATTTTAGTATTATGTAGAAGGTTTAAGCGTGTTTTAAACTGTCATAAAAAGGGTAATGATCCGGGTGCACAACCATTTTTATGTCAAATATGATTATGAATGATATGATTAGATGATCCTCACAAATTTAACAGATCATACGGTTTAAACACTGATCCCTATTAAGCAATATTGCATAACACTAGACATTTTGTTATGGGGCCTACGATTACTATATTAATCTTTGACCGATGTTATGCTCAAATGTATAGAGCAGTCATTGTTTCATTACTTATTTTACTTTTGCCGGGGTTTCACTTAGCTGATGAGACAAGTCCTCTCCAATTGTACTGTTCTTAAATCTTCAATAGCTGCCAGTCTTGTGTCATTTAACAGAGGCAGTCTATATATTTTGCATGTCTTCTACCTCTATTTGATTTATCTTCGCAGCTTTCCCATAAAACTAGATCTGATGCTATCTTTTCAGGATGCCTAAGACAAGGCCTCGCTATTCTCATTCATCTTTCGCGAATTTTGTCTGTGATCTTTGATAGTTCCCCATAAAGTTGCTTGTTGGTAGTTTGGTCTGTTCACAAAATATTCAGAGCCATCCTTAGAATTCTAGTATATGCCTCATTCAGTTTTTTTAATTGCTTTAGTAACAGTCCAAGTTTTACTTCCATATAGAAAAACTGATTCAAAGATCTCCGTAAATAGTCCAATTTTTATGTTTTTCTTGAGATCGGTTTTCAAAATTTGTCTTAGTTAATGGCAAGCTGTCCAAACCTGAGCTTTTCTAACTTTTATATTATGTGCTGTATTGTTTATCCATCCTTCTAGATACTTAAAGTCGTTTAATATAAACATTTACAATAATCCATCTAAAACTATGTTTTTATATAAATTATTACTCAATAATTATTGTAAAGTATAATTTTATATCAAAGGCTTTGATATATACCGACATGCACCTTCGTCGAGAAATACATATTTGCTAATGTTTATATACTATATTATTATAATATTTATTTATGCACATAATATATCTATATTATTGTGAAATAATAAGATAACGCTGCACTGACCCGATTAAATATATATTCGCAATTTTACAATAACGATTATATTGAGATAGCGTATTCGCAATGTTGCTTCATTTAAAATGAAACACTTTATAAATTGATTCAAAAACCGAATTTCACTATTCAATGTAAAACGATCTAACTGTACTTATCATAAACGAAAAATCGTTAAAAATTACATTCACAATTATTGTAAAGACAAAATCTATAACATTCGCAATAACTGCATACAGATGACAAAATGGTGAACATTAATATATACATAAATGATTGCAATATGATGTACCCACAAAGTAGTAATAGCATTTACAAATGTGGCAAATGTTTCCTATTGTGTAATCGCTTTGGTTTCAGGAGCATACCATATAACATAATTAAATATACATAAATTTTCATTTAAATATAATCAGTCACCAAACTTACAATACTGTAGATGTAAGATATGGAATTTTCAATAAGTATACTATAAACTTATAATAAGAATAATAAGAGAACTCATAATCGATGATATGATTTAATATTGGATATTTATCTGTAACAATTATAAAAAAATGAATAAAAAACTGATTAACAAATTAAAACTTAATGCGTGCATATATTAAGAATAAAAAAATATGAAGCTTCTATATAGATAACTTTAGTGTGAGGAATTCGGATTACATGAATGACATAATATTATGTAGATGGAATAAAAAAGAAAGCTTATATCCTTTTCGATAAATTACGTTGAACATGTCATTATACGTGTAATATAAATGGTGTTTTGTATATTAAAAAAGGTATTCTAGAAAATCACAAAACTCTAATATTATTTGCCATCTTAAGTTTTTTGAATGCATATAAAAAGAAATGCTTATTAGAATTAATAAATGCACACAAAGAAATTGTAAACAAATTGTAAATATAAACGTTGACTACTTGTTAAATAAAATGCGTTATGTTGAATACTTGTGTTTTTTAGTGAAAATGAAAATGTGAGGGAATACAATAAATCTATTTGCAGATGATACAGCATTAACAATATACGAACCCACAACAGAAAAATTATATACAACTGCAAATGAAGAATTATACAAAATATGTACATGGTTTCAAAATAACAAATTAACTATAAATCCTTCAAAATGCAAATACATCCACATTAAACTAAAGAAAGATTATGATAAGTATAGTTTGAAGATAAATGAGGAAATAATAGAGAGAACAAGTACATTTAAGTACCTAGGCTGTATCGTTGATGATAAACTAAATTGGACTGCCCACACTGAATTGATTGAAAACAAAATCACAAAAAATACCTTTATTATATGCATTAAGGAATAAGATAAATTCAAAAACAATTTACTAAAACTCAAAAAAATACAAAAGAAATCACTATATATACTTTTAATAGAAAAAATTGTAATTGTATATTCTTAGAAAACAATATTTTATCAATACAAAACATTATTACATTGGAACAAATGAAACATATATACAAATACACAAAAATATCAGAATACCAAACCAGATCAAAAATATTTATGATAACTTCAATAGAAGACATGTAATTAGCCAGAGAAATAAACACAACCTTCAGGTATATAGATTTAATAAATAAATAGGGAAAAAACATTCATATAATTCAGTTGTAGAATGGAATAAAATCAAGTCAGATATTAAGGATGATAATTCAATCAATAAATTTATTAAATTTTATACTAAATTATTATTAAAATATACATAATTAACAAAATCCAAATTCTCCAAACACATTAATTAAAAACACATGATTTTCCCAAATCATCTAAGGTAGTACACAACTTGATAGGCTTATGCCTCCTTGGCACTACCTTACCACAAACACACTGATTATATTTACTCCCAATACTATTATAATTCATTAATCATGTAATCTATGCATTTGCACACTATGCATCATATTTCAGAATTACACATTACCTACTTATTATATTATCTATATTTTATATAATAAAGCCAATGTATGTAAATGTATTTGATGTACCTATTGCTAATTTATGTTTTGTGGTTAAATAAATATATTATTATTATTACTTAAACAAACATTCCAAAATGTATTTAATATAATTATAGACAATGCAATTGTATATAATATAAATCATATTAACATTATTATAATAATTATGGCATAAGTATACTTATCCCATACATAAGTACATACATACTTTTACTTACATAAGTAAAAAGATACTTATAAAATATTTAATATAACCAGGATTGAATATCTCTTTATGATTTTTAAATAATATTTCATAAAACAATATACTTATTATAAAAAAATCTTTATCTATCTGGATAGATTGTGGATTGATAACAATTGAATTATAGATACATGGATTCTATTCTTATAGTTTCCATTTATTTTATTATTTATTTATATGAAAAATTATTAAAATATATATTTATTCTCTGGTTTAGTAAATTTGTGTA
>JAYRBW010069806.1:0-27006 GCA_036023295.1 Invenusta paracnida | reverse complement strand
AAAGAAATAAAACGTAAGGTAATATTTATAGGTGTTTACATATGTATATAATTATATAATTGGTAGGCGGCATAATTTAGTATTCGTTGCTTTATTAGGTACAGCTTGAGAGAATTATGTAGTTGTCGTTGTATTTACATAATAAGTTGATAATTATAATATTACACTATAAACATTAAATGTATTTAAATTTGTATCAATATATCTTAAATCAAAATAACTTGTTCTGAAGTTCAATTTCATTTCTAACATGTTTTATAATTTTTATTTGGATATAGTTAGCTTTTATATTGTAAGCAAATCAAAGTATTTGAGAACTTTTGTGGTGATTATATGAATGTAAATATTTATAGGACGCAAAAGAATACATTACTTTTTAAATTAACTACAAAGACTGCACAATTCTAAAATTGTCATATTAATTGTTTTACTAAAAAATTTGGTTGAATAAATAACATGATTTTAAATTGTTTTTAAATAAGTATTTTAAAAATAACTACTTAAAAGTGAAATAATCAGAATTATACAACTTGTAGTATACCGAATATAAGTACAGCTTCTCTATAAAAATATAAGCAATAAATTCCAAATATTTTATTAATACATTGATCAAAAATGAATATAATTGAATAATTAAAGTAGTGCTCAGTGAAACACATACATAAACTTTAAAATAATGAGAAATATAATATGTACAGGAAAAAGTATGGCCATAGATTTCATAATAACCACAATTATAATATTGAAAGGACTCGCACAAAGGGATATAAAAGAAGTTTAATAGGATGTAATAACATTTTATTTTTCTTATTAACGACTATTATATGCATCCATATCCCAGTGGGGGGCTATAATTTTCAAACTTCCAGGCGGAGTAGAGTTTTGAAACTTGGCAAATAGGATGTTTTGTTACACATTCCATTAAAAATATATTTATTTATAGGAAAAACAAATTTTTTGTATGGTTTTGAAGAAATCGAACAATCGTTTCTTTTATTAGCAGTTAGTATATCACAAAAATGTCTGTATATTATCTAAACATTAATTTTATTTTATTAAACATCCAAAAAATAAAGCAATTTAAATGATTTTGTCAATTTGAAGAATTTTTACATAAACGGGATTTTTTAACAATGTCACGTGACCGTCCTATTGGGTGTACAGTAGTGAATATAGTCACGTGACCGTCCTATTGGGTGTACAGTAGTGAATATAGTCACGTGACCGTCGTATTGGGTGTACAGTAGGTCACGTGACCGTCGTATTGGGTGTACAGTAGTGAATATAGTCACGTGACCGTCCTATTGGGTGTACAGTAGGTCACGTGACCGTCGTATTGGGTGTACAGTAGTGAATACAGCGCTAAAAGTAGTAAAACTTTAATTTAGGAAAAGTCAAGAAAGCTTACTATACTCAATAAATTTGTTCAATAACAAATACCAGCATAAAAGTAAGAATGGCCCCCCCCCCCCGGTATGCTCTCCACTTAATGCTTCTCCAGACAAAACATATACTAAGCAACTTCGAATTATGTTTGAATAAATTTTAAGTAAATAATTACTTATCATTATGGTTAGAACAAATTTTTCGTATTTACTTTAAATGATCCATTTTTATATTAATAAAAACAAAAGTAATACAAATATTTCAAAACCATAGATTTATATACGGATAAATAGCAAAACTAATCTCTATTTAAGTTCAAAGATTCTACATTTCTTTATATTAGAAGCTGGCTTAATCTATAAACTTGATAAGTGACTAATTGATGTGACAACAAAGAAACATATTAAAACAAGCAAAAGTCATTAATTTTATGATATTTATTGAAATAAACAATTAATTTTTACAAACATAATGTATATTGTGCATTTCTTTTTATGAATAACTGCAACTTTGTTTATATGAAGTGTGGGCACAACCGTGGAATATTTTGTGAAAATATCGTTTAAATTTTAACATAGAATAATGTTTAAAAATATATATAAATTTAAACATCGCTATTTTTAATAAACTTGCTATTTCTAATAAATATTGAAAGGTTTAACATACAATTTATTATAATTGATAAGTAAGCCTGAAAGTATTATAAGTATTACAGCAACTTTCATTAAATAGTAAGAAGTATATAATCACACTTAAAACGGCGAACATTTTTTTAACCTAAACTTTAATTAGCAGTGTAGTGCATTTATTTTTGTTATAATATTATAAATAATTAATCAAATTAATCATTAATTTTTATCTATTTTCTTATGTTGTAATTGTAGAATTAGTAACAAAAAGTGACTTGCAACTACTAAAAACCAATGTTTATGTACAATGTTCGTGTTGACTATTCTACAGAAAAAAATATTTAGGAGTACGACTTAAAAATTATTTTTTAGTATAGGAATCTTCTTCTGGAACAGTTGGTGCTTTCTTATTGATTGGGAATGTCCACTTTTGGTTGTCTTCATGGGTACATGCGGCCATTTGCAATATCTGACCCTTTTCTCCTTTACCTACCTCGAGGCATCTTCCAGATCCCTTATGGAGAATCACTTTCTCCTGAAAAACAGTAAAATATCATAAATTTGCTTTAAATTAATTTCCAGCAGATAAACTGATTTTTTCAAAGATAACTATTATAGTGCTTGTAATATATATTTAGTATTTATAAATATTTATGTTACTAATTTTATCATATTTTGCAGCATGTGGAACAAAATTAATTTTATAAAAATGTTCAAATGTTAATAAACATAATTATAGCTAATAGCAACAAAATAACAAAATAGTAAATAATTAATAATGATCTGCTTTCTTTAATTAATATATTGCATATATTTCATAATTAAAACATATGCGACATATTTATGTTTGATCCTATAAATAATGAGATAAAAATATAACATGTATATATAAATGCTTATTATAAATTTGGATAAATATATAAAAGAGTAATGTAGTGGAATATTTTTTATAGTACAACATTCAGAATAAAATACATTTCAAAATATTATCTATGAAGATATTTCTATGGCATCTTATCATCATATTCTAAAGGTATTAGACTCAATGAAATTATAAACAGTCTTTGATCTAATTAGGGCATTGATTTCTAAATTAGGAAACACATTTACATTCCATTTATCCTTAATAATAAATATTAATAAACAGTAATATCAGTCATGCAGCTTTCATACTTGACAACTAATATTGTTTATGAATGTGATATGACCAATGCGCAATTATTTATTTATTTAACTGAATTTACATTTTCATTATAAATCCAATTTTGGTTCCCATGTTTTCCATGACAATCCCGCAATACTAGATGTGTTGGTTTATCGGCTTGACCAAAATCCATACAACCCCCTGTCTTTCGGATTTCTCTCTCCCGGGTGTAAAACCAAAGCTGAAAAAAGGATAATAATAAAAATGAAACATCATAAAAAGTACATAAAATGACACTTTTAAAGAATAATAGTAATACTTATTATAAACGAAATTAGTTCAAATTAGAAGTAGAAATCGTATTATTTAAACACATCATCATTTATTTATGACAAATATATCCATGTAGTATATTTTTTCCTTGAAACATTTACACGAAAAAGTGTGTTGAAATGAATTCATGTTCAAAATTGTGTTTGAAATTGCTCCACTATTTGGGTTGACCTTGAAAACCTTGACATATATAATAATAATAATAATAATAAAGTATTTTATTGCAAAAATATTGACAGTATATAGGATAGATTATGAAAACTAGTATATATACATTTAAAGATGGTACCATATAGATGATATATATATTTAATATTTATTAAAATGTTTAAAATAAAAATATTACTACTAGGTATTATATTATATTTCTAAAATATAATACATTTGTTCCCATTGATAGTTTTAATTAAAAAGAAGAACACATCGGTAGAACACATTTAATACATCTAACTATAGTTTCATGGCATATCATCAGAGATGTACAGCCAAAATGAACAGAATTTCTACGTACAACAGTTATATGAGTGAACTGTGGCTGTACATCTCTGATGATATGCCATGAAACTATAGTTAGGTTAGATGTATTAAATGTGTTCTACCGACGTGTTCTTCTTTTTAATCAAAACTATTAATGGAAACAAATGTATTAAGTATAATATTGTGTTTTAATCTTAAATTTTCTTTATATTTAGTTGCCACTAATATATTCAATAAATATTCCAAATAACTCGACATAGATATATATTAGTTGCTTCATAATATGGTGATTGATTTTGTAAAATATATCGATTACAACTGCAAAAATAATACAAAATATATATATTAATGAAAACAATTAAACTAAAATAGGAAATTTTGATTTAGTTAATATTATCTTGCTCAATACAATATTAGTATATAGCACAACGTTATAAGATAATTATTAAATAACACACTTCCATCTATAAACGCGTATTAAAACTCATCTTACATTTAAATTAAATAAATATATCTGATTTAAAAAACAATATAGGCTATAATTATATTGGTTGAAATATCTATCGTCATATCCGTTAAAATAAACATTTAAAAAATCAAAGCTCGGTTCATTGAAATTCAAAATGATATGCTCCCCATTGAAAACATTTGCCACGAAGACTATTTCCCTGATCTAATCGAAGGTGACACTCATTTTGCATTTACTTACATATATTGCAGTACGAGAAATACGCCCTGTTTACCTTCTTTACGCAATCACCACAGTAAGTTGGCAGTTAAATGTCACCAAATCGAATATAAAAATAATAAATGTTCAACAGTTTTTTAAATATTCAACTGTTTTAATTAGTGATTTATACTCGTAGCAAACTGTATTCTTTAATATATTAGTTATTAAATGCGATTCTTTTGAAAATATAATCAATGTAAAAAGCATCGGATTTGTGAAAATCAAATGTTAAAATCATTGAATATTGATAGCAGCGCTAGAGTTGGATATTTCTATTTTGATACTGTAAAACTTTTGTCAACTAATGTCTTGAAAATGTGTGAAATAGAAAATATTTATATCATATATTTGTGATACGTTAATCTAGTTTAAATAGCAAATATTATTCTACAAACCAATACAAATCATAACTATTCTACTAAATCACTTTTGGATAAATATATCAACATAAAACGATTTTCTACTGTCGTGATTTATGCGTAATCAATAATAGATGAAACTGATTTTGAGTCTGTTATAGTTAAAAACAAATAAGACGAAGAGAAATTTAAACATGAAAATGTAAAAACTTACACAGCGACAGAGCAATTTGTGGATTAGACTATAAATGAATGTATTTTTGTTTTATTTTAGAAAAACGGAAGACTGTCAATACTTCACAGATTCTTTGCCACGTTTTGGTGTCCATTTTCCGTTGAATTAAAGTTAACTAGACATCCAATTTATATTTTTATGCAACACTAATTTAATTTATTTGTGGATAAAATGTAAAATGTTTGCAGAAGCAAACATCGACAATGACACCATTTAATACTAAATAAATAAAAACGTGCTTTAGAAGATGAGGCAATTTATAAACTGATAGATCAGCTAAATTAGAATAGAACAAATGATCTGTCATAGACACAGTTTCAATTGGATTGTGAAATTTGAAACCCTTTCAATCAACAGTGTTTCCCTCTTCTCATTAGGCATACAGTCCAAAGAAGGTAAGACTAATGCGATAAAGAAAGAAATTAATCATTACACAAGTTAGTTAACTAAATTTGCTGAATTATATAAAAGTTAATTTACAAAATGCGTAGAGAAGCAGTATTACTGAACTTGTCGCCTCCAAATGGGGAGCTCATTAGGTTCCTCCGATAGTGTTAAACTACCCAAGATAGTTGAGTCTTGAAACTGGCACGTAGTTAAACAAGGTGTATTCTAACAGATTCCATTGAATAAATGACCAAAAAAGTTTATGTACAAAGAAATAGGCCAAAATGGGTATTTTTATCATGTTTTCCAAAATTAATAAAATCTGGATAAAAATAGTTTTTATATATTTTGCAAGAAAACTAATTTTATTGAGCTTTGTGAATTATAACATAAAATTTCTCAGTATAGGAATTGGAATATCGTTGAATTCAAGAAAGATAAGCATTCTTTTATTGAAAAAAAAGTATCTTTGCTAATTTTTAAAATGTGTCCATTTTCAAACAGTGGTCACGTGACCACCCACTTGTGCGCACAATTCTGAATACAGCGCTAAAAGTTGAATAACTTTATTTTGGGAAAAGTTAAGAAGACTTTCAGTGGCTCTATTTGTTCATTTAAAAATCACTGTAACAATGCAGGAAGGGTCTCAATAGCCTTCATCACCATGGAGACCTTAATGGAGAGGGTTAAATTAATAGAATTCTGGCAATTATACCTATTTAAAGTGAACATTTAAAAATGTACCGAATTTCCATGTGAAATATTTACACAAAAACAAAATAATTACTCAAACATAACATAGTATCATGATAAATAATTACATAAATGTTACCTTCAGTTCAACAACAGATATAATGATACAATTTAAAACATTATTTAATACTCACAACATATTTAGGAATACATGAAAGCAAACGATGTAAAATGTAATATTTTTGTCTTTTAAAAAGTAAGCTTTGAAAGTGACACTTTTGTAAATTAATGAAAACAATACTATAAAGACTCACCGGAAAGTATGGTTTCAGTAAGGAGTTGAGATGAGTACTAATTCCATAGAAGCTTCCAGTGTTGGCACCTAAAAAGGGGGACAGATAAAGGCAAGTTCAAGAATTCCCTGGGTCGAAGTCGATACATGTTTTACAGTTATAACTAATTTAAAGAATAAGACAGAAACCTTCGTGCTTGTTTTTAAGCTGTCAACCATAACTTTAAGTTTTACTTTATAAACATAGATTGGCTATCTGAACAAATGGTGTAATTAATTAAAGAAGTAATATAGACGTCAACACTAAATATCCTTCTAGATTTGTAATTACCACGAAAAAGAATCAAGTAAAAATATTATAATTGTATGTAGAGCAATTTAGATTTTCTATAATAATATGTAAATTAGAAAGTATTTACTTAATTTTTAGAAATGATATATGCTGACCAAAATCTTATACGTAAATACATCAAGATTTTTGGTAAAATCTAGATATCATATAATATAGCAAAAATTACAAAAGCGATTTTTACATAAAGTGATAATAGAAAATCGCTGCATTGAAGTGTTATTGGGTGGGTACGCAAAATAGAAGAAATAGAGTGGACATTATATGTATTCCGCACTTAGAAACCTTTAACGATCTACGGCATTTCAAGATGGCATTGAAGATGATAGAACTATGTGATATAGGCTTATTTTGACACCTTTCACACATACAAGTCGAACTTTTTCACCTGGAATTTCTATTAAAGGAACAATATACAATGACTTACACAGCTTGCTACATACAACATAGTTCAAAGTACAAACCAAATGACAATAATCAGGTAACCTATAATATTATTTAAAAAAACATATGAACGAGATAAACTATGGAAAATATATTTTGGAACAGCGGTTGACATCCAAGAGGTCAATTGCTAATTTCGAACTTTGACCTAAGACCTAGAACAACGAAACTTGTACAATACTATTTCGGATATGTTGAGACACCAAATAGATCAAAGGTTGCATTTTTATGAAAATAAAAACAAAGTGTCACATTATTGACAGTCGTTAATAAATATCCACTTTTAAACTTCACGTAAAATTGTAAACATGTTTTTAAAATATTGTACCAGATAATTTTGTTAAATTCTTTTCTGAAATTAAACTATGCATATTTAAGTAAGTAATATTTATTTAACCAATGAAATATTCAAAGTAATTAACGTTAATAAAAAGCATTCAATGAAGGGTAATATATGAAACCTGTGAGTATTTAATGAGTTTACAGTAATTAATCTAGCAGGCAAATGAGACTTGATTAAAAAATCATCGTCTGTAATACAATTTAGAAGCCATATTTGTATTAAAGGAGCTTTTATAAAGAAGCCTTTGATAATCAGCCGTTCACAATCAGCTTAGTTTTATACATAGTTACTTTGTTGTAAACAGCATTTCGAAGAAAATCTTAACATATTATCTTGTTTGTGTTTATGTAATAGAGAACAGCCAAGAGTAGCTAGCGTCAAGTCTGTTCTCCGATTTATAAAATTTTATTTAAGCGGATGAAAACAATTATTATTAGATAGTATTTACAAAATATTAGATGATGCCTTTAGGAAGTTCGTAGCTAATATTCTAATCCATAAGCAGCCCATTGTGCAGTTAGTTAAATGTGGATAATACTGCAATGCATTTAAATCAATCAGTATTACTATTGCATAATGCATAATTTGCGGGATCAATGAATTACCGATCGATATAGTAGATTTCGTGCTGAGTCTGTTGGATGAGGAGAACAATGCGGACGACAATGAGGAATCTCAGATGAGAAATGAAGAAACGATCAAGACACTAACCGTAAAAAATATTGCTCAAAATACTGCACGAAAAATAACCTACGTTTTGAATTTGTGGAGGAGATTAAAACTATGTCTTTGAAACAGTTCCAGAAAAGAGAATTAAAGCTTTTAGTGTAGCAGAACTGAATGAGTGGATTCCATATTTCAACTGTGAAATTAAAATATGACTGTATTCCAATTATTTCTGGACTGTTGGTAAGTGATTATTTACTATAATAAGACATGAATATTATTAAGTTTGTGAACTAATCACCATGTATTTGTATATACTGTCAATTAGAGCATGGCAATTCATTTTTTATATTTAATTTACATTTACTTTATAGAAAACCATTTCTGCACATTTCTACAGTTAGTAATTGCAGAAAATATAAATAAAATGTCATTTTCAATTATAACGTTTCTTTCTTTCTATTCATTAAAGCTTAATACTTTTTTAAAGATTAATCTAATAATAAGTAATATATTATTTACTATTTAAGTTAAGTAAATTAAACATTGCAGTCGCCTGCTCAAAAGTAAAAATACACCTATACTACATTTAAAGTGTAAAAACATATTTATTTATCATTGCATTTAATTGTTAATTCATTTTAATATAGATCGTATTTTAATGCATTAAACTCCAAGTTTTATTAGAGTTTAATGTTTACTGCTTAAAATGTTTGAAATGCATTTTTATTTAGCCTATTAATAGTGAAATTGCTTTTTGAAAAGCTTACTTTTCTTCTTATGTTGTTTATAAATCTAGAATGATAAATTTCAAAGTATCATTCGTTAATTTTGGTTGAAACAAAAAAACATTTGATAAGGACGAGTTAATAACGTTACTAATTTAGTTTTACAGAATAAATATATATTTTCTAACCAATGAATGTGGCGTAAATGGAATAAAAGTAAGATACTATAATTTAAGAATAGGTGTATTAACTATGAAATAGCTAAGGAATTATAAAAGTGACGTTTAGAGCTTAAAGTTATAAAATATCATCTAAATAAGAAATAATTCATCTCAACGAAATTCTTTTTTTACCGCAAATAATGTTTGTATACAATTAAATTGAAGACAACATATTTAGCGCATTTTACAAATGTTATATGACCGATATGTAAACCTGATAATGGTGTCAAAGAACAACACCGACTTTATAGTATGTTTCAAAGGATGCATATACTTTTCAACCTATGGTGAACATATTTTAGAATATGAAATATTATTATAATTAGATCAATGCATTGGCAAATTGGGGAGATAAGTAATAAGTAATTAAATGTGGTATCATATCACAATAGAGAAATCGTATTTAAAATTCGAATATATTCGGAACTATAGTTTTCATATACTTCTGTACTCCTTTCATATATATTTCACTCATCCCACTAAGTAGTAAATATCAACTGGAAAACATTCAGAATTAACATAAAAACTCTTGTAATAAATAGTAGTGTAAACACCACTTCAGAAGTGTTTTTCGAGTACTACAATCCTAAATATAACTCGAGCTTCGGAACCATTTAAACTAAATCAATTAACAGCTTTGATCTTTCGGGGTATTTGAGCATGTTTTTCATTATAATCCGTAGCGACATATACCAAAAGGTCATTAACATAACACGTACGAAGTTCAATTGTACAATTTTGTCAGCGGAGGCGGTGTCAGAATCAAGTTCATTAAAGCGGGGTGATATGCATGTACGTACATTAGAATTAGTATTTTCTTGGAATCTTGTGGATTGCATAGTGAGGATTATTAGGTTTGCTGGTACACTAGTAAACTACACTATTTTTGTATATATATACAGTCATAACAAAAATGGTTACTCCAGGAAAATAAATAAGTGTTGTGAAAATTTAAGAGAACACTATCTCGGAATTAAACAAAATCTAATTGCAATGACTGGTAAGACACACTAAGAATAGAATAGCCAGAAGCAGCTATAGAATATCAAGTTCACCGAAAACTTGTTTTATACCGAATTAGACTTGAATGACCACGTTAGAATAAATGTCTGACCGATTTAGTAGCTGTAAGAAATGTTGTCATCAACAATTCAATAACATACAAAGCTGTGCTTGAATGGACAAACCAAAGATATCAATATCACGATCATTGATAGCTCTTTATTCTATAAAAAATTATCATTGATAACAAGAATAAATGATATTATATAGCAAAACAGTCGAATAGGTAATCTTCAAATAACCCGAATATAATAATAAGTTAACGAATGTGTCAGGAAAATGTTGGGTGTATTTTAACATTTAATGATCGTTGCGTCCAACATTTTGTAATTGTTAAAATGACGGCTACTTTAATCGTTAGATAAAGGATAATAGTCAGAGACATAACGTAGTACTATTTGCTATCAATCGTGAAAAAAGTACAAAACATTAATTTACTAGTCTTATTTATATATACTTAGCTGAAATGTGCGACCAGCCAAATTCTTGTGGCATATGTGTGCACGTTAAACTATTAATTAAATGCACCATCAGTATCTCTAACCGAGTATTGTTCACTCATTTTAAAGTCCTTAAGATGAAATATAACATATTTTAAGGTAAACATCTATATTGCATAAAAAGTAAAAATCTCATTTCATATTAGTAATTTATTTGTCTTATTAAAATATTGTGTACGTTATAAGATTTTAAAATATAAATACGACACTTATACTACATTTAATTATGATTATATTTAAACTATAACTATTTAACCTTTCAGTAGAATTATAACGATTAATTTTAACTTTATAGTACACCGTTAAGGGATAAATGTTGTAACATCTAAAACTATAATATAATCCATAGTTAAATTACTAATATTTAAATACCGAGATACATTAAAAACAACATCACTTTATCCATTTGAAATTGAACGCGTTAATTTGCAAATATGCAATACAGAAGGTGTCACTTAAAATATTAACAAATGCATCTAAATAAAACTACTGGAGTGAACAAGAAATCAAACAAAGCAATGGACGTTGAGTATAATTTCATTTTCCTGAAACATCCAATATATAAAAGATGTTTGGAATACATATATATTAGTACATATAGTTGTCGATTATTCTACATAGCATTATATTTAATATGGATTGCAAAGAATTGTCCGCTAATATCCAACATTTCTCCAAAATAAACAGTCATAAATGTGCCCTGTAGATTTAATTTAAGTGCTCGCCATACTGTATTGTTCATTTTCCTACAGTTAAACAAGCACATCCATTGTATTGGTAAATATTAGCCTCACTAGCTGTTGAAGCACGGCGTATCACTAAAACTGGAATTCTTTCAGTCAAATCTAATGCCCAACATTGATTGTCAAAACACAAATAGTTATATGTTAACGTATTGTTTTCATTCATAAAAATAATACCAACGTTTTTTTTTGTAAAATTATGTGCAACTTCCATTAAAAATGCGTATATAACCAACGTATCGTTTACTATTTCTCATAAAAAAATCGTAATGTGGAATACAGACATTAATAATCTAATATTATAGAAAGAATTCTACAATAGTCGACAATCAATATGAGGTAGTGCATTAAGAGTGTGGGTAAGAAGGAGAACATAAGACTATTTCAACACAAAGGAAATGAAGACACACAGAGGGTGCCATAGTAGAATGCGTCAGACTTTGCCACAGAGAGAATTTTAATTTGCGTTATTATTAATACCATTAAACTCTTGCATACATATTACATTATGTGTGACAAAAAGGATTTGATAAACTATAGAAATAAAGAATAACTCCCCATTGAAAAACCTTCAATCGACTCCATTTATATACACATATTAAACTGGGATTTCCGTTTATTATTTATGAAAAACCTACTTAATTACCTTCATAAAGAACACTATTAAACCATTATATCATAAAAAGCTAACACAGTAATTTGAGGAGGAACCATAATAGAATAACATGAATTATATAGTGGGGACATAATCAAATATTGAGTGAATGACCCTAGGAAATTGGCAAGTAATACAAATTCCACTAATAGAAATCTATATAGATCGATTATTTGGTCGAGATATCTTACATATATCCCTTGAATCTTAAACACATACAGACACAGCTTCCCCAAAACGTCATCCAAGAAAAGATGTCAGACAGACAAGGGTTGCCAGCACACGCATTAGAGTGTGTTCTTAATAATAATTAATGTTTATTAAAACATCGACGCATATAATGATATAAAGAGGATTTCCCAAGCGTCACTTCACCCTTACTTTCCATTCCCTTCCTTCCTTTGATTAGTAAGAACCACGCATTGCTCCTATTTTGAAAGCAGCAGTTAGTACTTTGAATATGGCAGAACAGTATGGTATCGATCCATGTGTGTTAAATAGTCCTTCCCTTTTTTCCTATCAAAAAGAAATTTACGCGCGTGCGTGTTCTGTTTGACAAACCAACCACTATTATCAGATATAGCGGAGCATGAGGTGAAGATTAAAGATTATAATTACTTACAAAGACCCCCCCAGCCTCCTCCAATCTCTCCTCAATCAGTTCTCTTTCATGTTCAATTAAAATGATTTATAGGGAACTAAACAATTTCTAATCAGAATACAAAACGCAGTTTCTGGTTATTAATTAATTCGATCCATCACAGTATGTCGATTGCAAAGAAGGAATGAATAAATGAATAAATGAATTAATTGGTTCAAAATGTCTTTGAGTGAATTCTGTCTCCCATTTATTACGTTGATCTGCAGGTAATTTGTACCTGAAAATAATATAGCTCTTATAATGTATAATTAGTGATTATGCTTAATATGGTTTTTGGAGGATATCTACTAATAAATGGTAGATTCAAGTTATGACTAATATAACCTGGCACTATACTGCTCTCAAAATAAGTCTAATAAAAACTACAAACTTGGTGTTTATTTGTATAGACGGCCGTATTACACTTCGATGCATTGGAATATTCCTTGAAGTATACTCTTCTATCAAATTAGAAGTTAGAATAATATTAGAACTAACGGAAACTTTAATATAATTGTTTCATAATAGTTTAATAAAAATGACAGAAAATTAAGGAATAAAACCATGACATGCAAATCATAATCAATATTATGCTTAACTAATGCTTAAATATGCTTAACTTATGCTTAAATACAAATTGTAGAAAATATAAATATACATACGTGTATTACCAAAAATAAGAAAACTACAACATTTTTCAAAATTTCAATGGAAACATTTTAAATAATAAGTGTATACATAACTTTAAAAACTGTTTCCTGTTTTGACACGTATACTCAAACAGCTCACTGAATATTTACTAGTATTATTATTCGCATGCAGAAAAAATACACTTTCCTACAATGTATTTAATAAATAAGAAAGAAATACAGTTTCACAGCAGCATATGCGTGCAAATGACTATTTCTTTTCTATTAATCTCTCACTCTCTCTATGTATCTTCCACTTTGATTATACGTGTACAGATTTTTGTGGTTTAACTAACAGAAATGTTTCATTTAAATTGCTTAACAAAAGAGAATACTCACTCACTTAATGCTATTCGTACATCTATTCAGTCGCTTGATATTAAATTCAATTTGTAAAATTCAAAATTATTTATTAACAATGTACAATATTATACAATGAAGAGACGTGCGGAAGGAGACGATTACAACAGCTTTGTTTTAGTTGAGATCTTTTCATCTCATATACGTTTTTATAAGGATAGTAAATATGTATATTGCATTATTAGACAAGTTATACGTATAATAAAGTTTATCAAATATATTATTATTTACTGTGCACAATAAAGTTAAATTCCAAACAAACAATATGTAATTTTAAATTATTTAATATCTAATGTATAAATAACTATTTCATAAATTATGTTTACGATTTATATACGATAAATTAACTAATTACTTTAACAGATATAAATTAGTATAATAGTCTCATATTGAATTTATAAACCAAATTTCTCCTTGTACTTAATTATCAATTAACTGGAAACAAGTCAACAACATATTTCCACGAAAAGGAAATAAATGCGCTTTATTAATTGAGGTTTCATTCAAGAGCTCCAATAAGACAGAAGCCTCCAATGAGTACTGCGCTTTTCATTAAAACGGTTTGAGTAGATGACTAGAATATATTTAGTGGGTGTGATTACAAAGATTGTATAGACGTTTAATTGTGCATATATAACCTACAATTACAAAATCATTATTCGCTAACAAAATAGACCTCTCAGAATAATATAAAAGAAAACGACAGATAAGCATAACATAAATAAAGTAAACGGTTTTAATATGAAGTTGATATCTATATATAATACTTCTTTATGCTTGATTGACTGTGGCACAATGCTCAGAGAATTAAAAATAAATAAATATCCTTTCAAAATAAAAAATAAATGATTAAAATACAATTAAACAAACCAAAAATGTTTGTTAACTTTATAAAAACTTATGTTAATAGTATATTATACTAAAGCATAGAACTTGCATGACCTTTAAAGTGTTTGAGCAATATTCTACCACCATTAACAGAATACATATTTAAACAAGGTTAGAAGAGTGTTTACTTTGTAAATAAATACTGAATTTTACATTGATGTAATAATCAGAATCAAAGATATAAATAGTTCTTAAAAAATGGTAAAACGTAGATTTAGAATAAATAATTTTAGATAGTTTTCACAAAAAATAGATAAATAATTTAAAATAAATTGCACACGAAAGTTTCAAGGAATACGAGCAGGCGCCGCCATGAGAATAGTAAGCAAACAAGCCTTCAGAAGAAAAATTAATGTGTTGGAGATTGTTCAAAACTATTTATTTAGCCTGCGGGATTTTCATATTAATTATATTTTAATGCGATTCTAGAAAACATGCAATTTATTGCAGACATAATTATACCGCGCACAGATTTAAATATTGTAATTAGAGAGAAAATATTCAGAATTCGGCAGAATAAAGACATTCTTTCAATTATGGAATATGAATAAATATTTGTGACGGTCTCATTAAAGAGTATAAAAGTATTGCGTTTACATGCTAGTCTTCCTTCTTTAGCCTTCCTCTTTATTCATATTATGTTCCAAGTAGGACTACGTCATATTTTATACTTAATCAAATTATTAGAAAATACTTTTTGTATTAAAGTTCAGTCAATTGTATGAATTTTGCTTACTCTTTGCTATAGTAACAATTATGTCATTCTTATTACATTGCAAATTGATGCATACATGTTAAGTCAAATCCATAGACTTCCAAGATGCCTAATTTTCAGAGGAAAAATGAATTTTGCAGTAATTTAAGGAAATAATACATTAATTATAAAAAATAGATAGGCAATTTAATTTATTTACAAGAACAACGAATATCTTTTGTATTATATACGTCAAACAGATTTGCGGTGTTCGTATTTAGAGTCATCTTTGTGTATAGGACTTTTTATATGTTACATTAAACAATATTGCAACTTTAATAAACCACTCAAAATATGTGTACCACTTTATCTTGTTTATTGATGTATGATTTATGAATATTAGACTGAATTCATGATAGATTTGTATATGTTAGGTAAAGCTCATTCCCGACTTGCTAGAACTCATCACAACACGAGGACCAGCCTTTGATCGGAACTCACCGTAACTGAGAGTGAGTATGATGAAGCCAGGATTGCGGGCCAGGGTTCCCAGACTCGAAAAATAGTCTCCCTGGATGCCTTCTGAAATGGCCATCTGTCCCCGACTTGGGGGTATGGGGGGCTTCTTCTGCAGGGCTGAGAGGGGTGGGGGAGGGATATGGTAGTGGTCCGTCATAACCAACGCACCGCGACATTTAAAGGGACCGACACAAATCATTGATTGTTCTCAAAGGCATTCGACTTAAAAGTGAACACACAATTAAGGCATTGAAATCTATAATATACATACATGCTTTATACATTTCAACTAAATATTCTGTCGACAATGAATATTAAAATATGATGCAGTCATAATGTTTCTAAAATATACAAAGCATTCAGATTTGCCACTAAACGATCGACTTTTTAGATGTATTCAAAACAATATATTTGAAAAACAAACCTAAGAGATGAAATATGGTGCCTTTTAATAAATTGAAAGATATTGTTCACAGAATTCGACAATATACTACTTGTTAAGTTATTCAATTATCATTAGAGAGATGTCTGTATACAATAAATACACGGTTTAGACAATAATGAGCCAAATTAGAATTCTATATCATAGGTATTTTATATATTACTCAACTAGATTTGCAACTTGAGAAAATTAACACTAAAATTCAACCATGAAAGCTAGTAATATCATCCGTGTTTTTCCTATTTTTAGTATTTGTCTATCAATATCGACCGTTTCAATCATAGAAATATTGAATCTTATCTCTATGGTTTCAATAATTATTCATTATTGACCGTTTAACAAGAATATAGCCAAGCATAAAATATATTCAATAAATCGATAACACAGTGGAGGTCAAAATTTGAACAATTTCTTAGATTTCAGATTATTTTATGTTCAACATAATATACAGATTAAATTTAAATAACAATTTTAGCATATCTTGACTTTTAATTTTAAATGGAATTATTTCTTATTCCAGATTATGATTCCTCCAGATTCTAGAGTCTTGTTAAACTATATTACAATATTATAAAGCAATTTAACACATAAGTATATGGTTATAGATTTAAGATAAAAATCAAATATATTTTACAAAAAAACATATTCATAACAGATATAACAAAAGCAGGAATTGTGTAATCTCGAATAACAATGATTTTGTATTAGAAACAGTTATTATTCATTTAATAACTTGTATATTACTATCTGGAGCGGCAAAATTTTATTTTTCAATTGGAAGAAATTTAGGTTCTAGGAATTCACTAAATAACTAATACAGATATAAAACACCTCTCCCAGTTTAGGTATGTATTATATACCTCCTAATGTCAATAAATAGAATAATATGTAACTATGGTTACTTTTCCATTCCGTATGTGTGTACGCTTGCAAAAGAGGAGAATGATTTGCTTTATTCTATAACTGGACTCAAAATCTCGGTATACTATAGAGAAACACTTTAAGAGATTAAAGAAAAGAAAATTACTTAATAGTGGCGCATCAAGTGCTTCAATTCCTATCGAATATACAAAGATATTAGAGTAATAAGCTCTAGTTAAACAGTTCCCTTCATAGTTGATAGAATCTTAATATTCGCGATGATCTTTTATTTAAAATCCAATATTACACATAATAGTATTAATGTATGTACGTATTAGTGTATAGTAGTGTATAGTAGTGTATAGTAGTGTATAGTAGTGTATAGTAGTGTATAGTAGTGTATAGTAGTGTATATAGGTGTGTAGTAGTGTATAGTAGTGTATATAGGTGTGTAGTAGTGTATAGTAGTGTATATATGTGTGTAGTAGTGTATAGTAGTGTATAGTAGTGTATAGTAGTATATAGTAGTGTATAGTAGTGTATAGTAGTGTATAGTAGTATATAGTAGTGTGTAGTAGTGTATAGTAGTGTGTAGTAGTGTATAGTAGTGTATAGTATAGCATTAAATACGATAGACAAGCTATTGTTTGTAAGGTATTTAAAATAAACAAATAGTTAAAGACAATATAACAAAAATATGAAATAATGTGTCGATGCTACAGGAATAACTATACTTTAGTGCACTTCTCAGATTATAATAATGGTGAGATTTTCTTAAAATAAAACCGACTGTAAATAACTTTGCTTGCCGGTTGAAGCTTTAAAAAAACAAAGATTTGATTTTGACGGAAATACTGTCGCATGCATCAATGAGTGTCTCAGACGCAATAAGCCGCTAATTATGGGTGACAGAAGTGGATTTCTTATCATGCCGGACGAAATCTAATCCCTTGTCTGTGTTTTTATTTTGGAATATACATGAAAAAGCAGTGCCAGTAGGAATTTAATCTTTAATAAATGGATCTGTCGAAAAGGGACAGAAAAACACAGAAGTAGCTATTCTTTTATGTCAATAGAAACATTGTTATTCATCCAATTTCTATTTAAGGCCGGCGATAATAACGTTGATTTTTTTAAATAGAAAAAAGACTTAAGCTTTATATGAAATATTATAACTGTAGATTGAAATAATTTACAAAGTATTAACATTTAAAAGAAATGAAATATTTCTAAACACGTGTAACGATTACATATACAGCGCTTGAAACTTTTAGCAGAACTTGAACGTTTAAAAGAGAAGTTAATATATGAATTAAAGTTTAGGACTTATTCAGCGATAGTAAACATGCTCAAAAGTACATTAATTATTTATCTAGAATGCGCACCACTTGATACTTCTTCCACAACAGTCTGTTGGAAAACAATTGCCCCGATATCTGTAATTATTATTGAATACATGTTTGTAGCAGATGGTAGAGTTTGTTGTATTTTATGATTTTGTCAGTTTAGTGGTAATAATCATATAGATAAGTTTAAATATAAATTTCGTCAGGTGAGCATAACGTATTAACTCCACCATGGTGACAGTAGTAACAAGGGCGTACTTTCTAGTCAGCCTACCAGCCCTCCCGCATTAAACCATGGTCCAGTGAAACTCACCAATAAGCACAAGGATGAAGATGAGTGTTGTGAGGGCAGCTCCCGTGTACAGCATGATTTGCATACGGGTCATCATCCCCTCTTGGTCGTCAATGAAAGAGGCGGGCACTATGAGAGGCGGTAAAGCGAACCCGAGGGCAATGCCGATCTGTGATTGGAGGAGAAAGAGAGGCACAGAGAGCAATATTGAGCGAATAACGTGCTGCTATTCATGGCCTTCGAGAAAAAATACTAGGTAATATTTCAGTGCTCATAAATCTGAAATATTTATACTAATTATATAAGTGTTGATATGCATATTTTATTAATTATGTTCTCTTTATTTTGACTCCAAAAAAAGCTTTTTGTGTTGGTGTTTTATTTTTCGTAAACATTTTAAATCACATAATGTCAAAATCTATTAAGCAAACTTAATATAACGATAAATATAATATGTACATCAAAGTCTCTATTCAAAATCAGCTTAGTCGTATTGTCTTTTAAAGTGTGCATATAAATATAATAACGTGCATTATAAAAAATAAATACTTAACTATGTCAACGCGCATTGAAAATGTTTAATTATAAAAAATAAATACTTAACTATGTCAACGCACATTGAAAATGTTTAATTATAAAAATAAATACTTAACTATGTCAACGCACATTGAAAATGTTTAATTATAAAGTTAAAAGAGAACATAAATAATATAAAATCAAAAGAGGTTAACGTTAATATAAACTACGTTTAAAAAGATAATATAAATATTCGTGATTATAATTCAAGGACACTTCAATAATTCAATTATTTGAACCATACATAGAGTGTCACAAGGAAAAACAACAAAACTAAAATAGTAAAAACAAATAACGTTCACATGAAAACCTTGAAGCTAGGCTTTACAAAATAATTTGTCGTAAATAAGGAAGTGTTAAAATAACTCGACCGAATAATAAACATAATATTCTACAGAGAAGTTTCAAACTAGGCAAAACAAAGAAGGGTTCAAAGTACAAAACAGTTAATATATACACACAATTAGTGCATCATTTGAGACGAGAATCTAATTTAAGTTCGGATTGTGAAGGACAAATGACGATATTATCCTGAGAATGTACCATTTGTGATTAAAGCCAGCTGCAACTGTCAAAAAAATACCAAGGCCATCAATCAACGAAGAAACAATATGAAATGTGTCAATTAAGTTGTTAACTCTTATGTTTATTGTTGAATGAGTTGTACCCAATATAATTTGTTGATATGAAGTTTATCTGAGAAACATTCTGTTTATAAAGATTACTTGAGAAAGGGACTGCGTGGTAGCAGAATATTCAAGTTGTACCTCAATGTCATAATTTGTTACCTAAATGCTTTTGGATTTCTAACATTATATGGAATGTGAAACTGTGAAAAATATATCCATGTTTACAATTAAAGGTGTTGGTTGGATGTGAAGTTGTTTACTTGTCCAGTTGCTTATACATGAGAAAATGTTTTGAGTTATTTTAATGAAATGTTTTTGTTATATATGAATGAAACAATAAATTACATTAACGACATAAATTAATAAGATGTTAGAAAATAAGTAAAAAAATAGCCACGAAGCAAATTCATATAAAATCGTTTTTAAATGAATATCAAAAATATATTCTTTATAAAACCAAGAAGATAAATAGTATAACATAATAAATCTTAAACAATAATATAAACATATACCATATAACTGGAGATAATACAATGGAAAATATGAAAATGTATAATATAATGTATATTCAAAATAAACACTTAATATATCGATGCATTTATATTCAGAGATAATTATTTTCTTTAATATTAAGATTTTCTTAAAAAATGTGATTAATATCCAGAAATTATTAATATTTTCATGTGTTAATCTGAATTACATCAACCTGAATTAAACTATATTTGGTGGAAGAACTCAAGAGAAGATGCATGGACGAAGCGTCTGAGATAGTTGTTGTAAAATAGCAGTCTTCAAATGAACAAAAGCTGGATAATGTTTTTAAATAGTTCCATTTAATCTACATTCCATCGTTAAATATAATCATATATGTATATAAATAGATGTTTGTTCATTAATTATACAAATGACATCTATACGCTTAACATATTTCGAGAATAATCCTTTTAATTTCAAAGAGCTTTATGGAATTACAAAATATTAAATCACAAATATATATATAGAGATTACTTGTTATAGATTATCGTTAAGGTTATA
This sequence comes from Invenusta paracnida, assembly GCA_036023295.1. Lineage (NCBI taxonomy): Eukaryota > Metazoa > Platyhelminthes > Proseriata > Coelogynoporidae > Invenusta > Invenusta paracnida. The sequence goes on along the minus strand of JAYRBW010069806.1, from coordinate 5,659 downwards.
TCCAGTTCAGTGATTAGGTATTATACAAAGTTACGTGCTTGAAAATGACATTGACCGCCGGTAGCGCTGACACGTGGTCAGCTAAGGTCATATTCTACACATTAGTAGCCTGATGCATTGGCTACATCTGTATAATCAACTGTGTAGTAATGGCACCAAATCAAGGTGTCAACTAGATTCTACTCTTATAGTAGAACATATTATGTATGTATGTAAGCAAACTAAAAGAATACATCAAGACACTGCAGTGGCTATATTATATATGTATATACTGCAGTACATCCACATACGCCAAAAATCCCTGTCATTGAAGCTATAACACAGCATGTAAACTGTAAATCAATATATTACATCTTGCAAATGACGATGATATGCATACTATGGGATAGGCACGTAAAAAGGGTTTCCAACATTTCTAATCAAATAGGCGTAAATAATCACGCAACGCTAAAAAATCCTTTATAATAAGACTAGTTATTAACAAAATTAGATACTTATAAATATTTAAGTTATTTAGATTATTTTAACAGTGTTGGTTTTATAGGATTTATTATCTGGGATGTTATGCAAAATTTAAAGTACATCTTAATTTGTCTTCTTCTTAATAGTATATATACATTAAAGTGTTGTAAAAGTAGTACAATCCTTACTATTACCGACGTTCGTGATTTAAAAACATGACTAAATTACCTACTTATTCAGTAAAGCGAAAGAACATTCATTTATCCAGTCAAAATGATAGAGATATTTTGTTTATAAAAATATACTTAAGTACGATAGTTAAATTGATGAAAAACAACTTGATGAACTAACTTGGTTGCCAAAGACGCCGAGCGAGGTTGCCGTGGAGACCTCATTGGGTCCGAACCAGACAGCAGCGAGGTGGGCTGGCATGCCAAGGATGAAGATCTGAGCGAGTGCGCAGAATGTCTGGCCGATAAAGAGGAGCCAGAACCGTTCCCCTGCCATGGAAAGGGAGGCACACTTGAGCCATGCGCCAAAGGCGTTGAGGAAGGAGCCGCAAATGCCACAGATCCGGAGTCCCTTGTGGTCCAGGAGCCAGGTGGCGGGGATTATGAAGGGGATGTATGTGAGCATGTAGATCATAGAAAGCCAGTCGACACACTGCTTCTTGCTTGTGGCGGAATCTAAGGAGAGGAGCAGATAAGAATGATGGAAAGAAAGAGAATAAAAGACAGGATGGAAAAAAAGAGGAGAATAATTCGAAAAGATATAAAAATAACGTTGAGAAAAGTATAAAGAAATATGTATTATAGACATATTAAAAGAAGTAAGGAATGACGAAGATAAAGGAGAAAACGAGAAGTGATATAAGTAAAGCAGAAAAAATAGAATGAGAAAGGCGAGCTGAGTGATACGATATTAAGTGGAAGATGATGAGAGAGGAAATACTATTGGAATAATCAGGTGAAAGGAAAGGGTGTGAAGAGAATCAGTTGAGATAAATAAAATACAAAGAAAGCAGAATATGATATTAGCAGAGATAAAGTAAACCATAATTGAGGCGAATTATTTAGATTAATTAGACGTTAATTCGGTAAAACATAAACACTTGTGTGCATAAATAATATTTCATATATGAACATCTATTATTTATATTATTATTATATTATTTCTCAATTACTAAAGTTTTATAAGTAGAAAATTGCTGTACATAATACGAAGATAATACTCTATCTAATAATGTATAAGCATACCTAACATGTTAAAATAAAATAGTAAACATTAAATCATGACGCTGATAAGTATCAATAAAATATAATAAATGATAATTTATCCCAAGTTGCAAATGTTAAACTGTTTCGAGCTGTAAAAAAATAGTAAAAGTAAGTTAAGATTAATTGAATGAGTGCAGCTCGCAGAAAGCACAATAGGCAGAATACGCATACCTACATATATAGCCAACAGTGGCTCATCACAAAAGTATACCATGAAAATGCAAGCCAACACAACTTAAAACAAGCATACAAATAGATACCCGCACAAAAATGTCACCGATTATACAACCACATAAGTAATCAATAAGTAAGTCAGATGCACTTCGGTTAGTTTAGTTATAGTTTATAATAGCCACTGGTGCTTAGGTTTACATGTAGATACTATTTAAATACGGATAAAAGGATATTCTTCTCTATAGAATTAAACGGGACCTTTGCTTCTCCAAGACGGAGCTTAGAGGGACCCGCATATTTAGCTAAGAATCCCGTGTTGATGGGTACCTACTGTACACGGGTGTCTTCGTGTTGATGGGTACCTACTGTACACGGGTGTCTTCGTGTTGATGGGTACCTACTGTACACGGGCGTCTTCGTGTCTAACGATAGCGCTGGTGTTTTGTGACGAGATATGCTCTTTCACTCGTAGATGTAGCGGGCGCGTGAATAAATTATACTATTATACATACACATAATATACTATATTATAAATTAATTATTGAATTTTAAATCGGTCACTAAAAAACTAGTATAGAAAATGTTTGACAACATTCGTTGATAGACGCATATACATTAATATAATAATAAATATCTTCTTTATAGAATCGTACAGATTATATAGGAAGCTTCTGCGTTGTATTTTGGGGCCATATAAGCATGCATAACGGAAGTAACGTGGATAATTTACGTTAAAGTCAAGTGGATTGTTAATATCTCATAGGCAAAGTAAGAAATTGAGCTATAATGTCTGGTAAGTACTTCACTAATGCTAGAATAAATATTGTGAAATTGTAAGCAGAAAATATATCGTGAACTAGGTTAGTGTCTTCCAATTGATTATTTTTTATGTTAAAAATGTTAATATCTACGACTATAAATAATTGCGCAGATGTGCAGTAGATATAATATGCATTTAATAAATTACCTTTAAAGCTATTGTAAAGGGTCATAAAAAGTATTGAAATGGTTCAGTGTAGTGAAAAGTCTTCCTTCTTAAACATTATAAAACGTTCTAGAAGTGACTAAAATATTTGCCGCAAAGTATATTACGTTAAACAATAATTCGATTAGTTGTAGTATACACCAAAACTATTACATATTACTTCTAATATACATTACAACAAATTATTTTACTACTTTTATAGTTAGTAATAAAGATAAATTCAATGCCAAGTTTTTATATTTTGATAAGTTTTTAATCTTAGTTAATGAAATATACGCAACTTACCCATTTACACATAAAATTCGTCGACATGAAATTTGATTCTAAAATTTTGCACATCAAATTTCCTAACTCATAAACAGTTTTATGGAAATCCTCAGTGAACTTTGCTCAGCTAAACATGCATGAAATGGTGCAGGAAAATATGTGACTTATTTCCAGTTTTATAGTGTACCTTCAAGTTAAAGAAAGCTCGTTGCAGTTTTTTTCACTATAGTGTATTGTATACTGTGATTGGTGAGGAAATTATTCATCTGAAACAATAATGCGGATAACACCTGCTAATATATATAAAAAAATTATGATACAAAATAGGCAGACTTTGTCGAGCGTTTTACGACATGTTTGTGAATGCCCTTAAAAAGTCAATGACCCCAGAAAACCTTAACATAAAACGGATGGTTAGCTTGTCGTATTTGAAAAAATGTTATCGTAAATAAGGTTACCTTTATGATCACAGATAGAGAAATAGCACAAGAAATATGCCTAATTAACTGTAGGAAATACTAAGCTACATTATTAAATAATTATTATGAAGGGCAACACGTAATAAAGAAAAGGTTCACCTGGAAGACTGGCATTGAAGAAGTTCTCAACTCTGTCAATGATAATATTGAGGTGGATCCACTGGTAAGCATTAGTGAGAGAATAGGAACAGAAAATGGCCAACATCAACCAGCGCCGTCGGTAGAGTCGAGTAGAAGCTCCTGTGAAAGCGATCTTCTCCTGTTCCTCGAATATGCCGTTCTTGGCGAGTTGGGCAAACTCTTCATCATTTACGGCTGCATGGTCATTCTTAAGTGACGACTTCGAACCCAACATTGTTATCAATTGAGCATCTGCGTTCCACGCAGGCGGTAATAGTTATATTATTGTTTCTGCCGTTGTCAATAGCATACTGTAATGGAAATAATAAATATTTTATTAGTAATACTATAGGCAGGAGTTATAGCAGATTGGTATATTACATTACAAATATAAGATTTAGAACCATGTTTATCGAAGAAGATATTTAAAAAAGTATTTTCCATGTAGATGTGAAAATAAATCGGTTTTTAAACATTTATAATAATGTGTATTATACATCTATGTCATCCAAAATGTACCTACCTAAGAAAAATTACATTTTGCTAAATCAACGTGCACTTTTAGTAAGAATGAAATATATTTTTATTCATTGAATGAATCAATATAAAATTGTGAGATATATTCTACTTATTCATATACATGATTTGAAAGTAAATAATTGTGTATTTTACAGCATGTACTTTCTGTTTTATTCGTTTTAATAGTTCCTAAAGATTAATTTAAAGAAAGATGTATAGAATAAATTGTTTAATGAAAATGTATCTTACTTTGTACCATGTGTACTTACTATATGAAAATACTTATATTTTCCTTATAAATGTATTATTCAAACATCTATGTATGTAATATATATTTGATCAATGATATATACAGTTAAATTAGACCTTATATGATCAATTAATAAACTACTACCAAAGTGATTTCAAATAGCACGGAAACCCAACTTTAGGTTTTATGTGTTTTTAATTTCAGAACGATATAATGTTAAAATAAATTTTGAAATGAAAATTTATTTAGCATTTATTTAGCAAAAATATAATGTAAATAATAGCTACTTAGAAAATATGTATATAAATATATATTGGTATATATATAGATAGTAATAAATTGTAGGGACCTATAACTATAGAGAAAAATAAGTTGATAACAAAGAAAATTTAGTTGAAAATGTCAGGATTTAGGGTAATATGAAAATATGAAAAAAATACCCAGTGTTTTGTCAATCTTCAAAAACAAACTTGTCTAAATCATATTGTTAAATCTCAAATATGTTCTCTGTATTGACCAGGGATGCAAATAGTACTTGCCCACTCACCAGGGGCGAGTGAAAATCGAGTTGAGCGAGGGAAGTTTATAAACTACTCGAATGGCTGGCGAGTGGTTTTCAGTAATTAAATGTATCAAGAAATGTATTTTTCTGTTACTTAAAATATAGTCATTTCCGCTCACGTCATAGATATAAGACACCACTGACAATAAGGAAGACATATGATCGCTTACTGCATGTAGTAGTTAATCTTCCATTTGTGTACACAACACCAATTATTGTTATCACTCTCTCCTTTATGCAAAATTGACGAGCTATGCTATTAGAAGGCAATACAATTGGTTTCCTCGTCCTACACTAATATTTAGCAGGGATGACAGAGACACACATATTTATACAATGTTAAGTATATATATAAACTATATATTATATAAACGTTATCATATAAATATCAATCAAAATACAGTTCTTATATAAATACTCAAATTTTTTTTTATGTAACTTTAATGCAATCATTCGGACGCAATGATGTCCCTTCAAATACACTACTTGCAAAAGTTTTGGAACGATTAAGAATTGATAATTTTATGCTCAGTTGTGTTTGTGTTTATTATGTAAGTTTCGGAA